>CANHQG010000385.1:0-34817 GCA_947462335.1 Harmothoe impar
TGGAGGCACCTCAATTATTCACTACACCAACTGCTTCTCTTTTACTTTTATACTCCTTCCCCACATGAGTTTAGAATCTCGGCTGGTGGTGCAATATGCAGGCGGGTAGGGGGGGTGGGTGTATGGTGGGCAGTCATGCACGGGTTAGGGTGCCGTGCTTTAATCAAGGTTAACCCCTTTAAGGGCAGTATGACGCCCCACTGACCGCCACTGCCTTGCTGTATTAAGCATGTAGAAACTTTTGGGAGTGTATCAACCCAGTAGGGTCGGCATGAGCTGAGGGTGAGGGGAGCAGCTCCGGGGTACTAGTAGTAGTACAGCAGTGGTGGGGTTAGTGAGTGGGTGGCTGAGGGTGTGTGATGGGCCGGCTAACCGGAGGGCACCGCCGGGACAGGGCCCTGTACCACCTCATCACCAGACCTAATAACTAACACCCCCCCCCCCCCCACCACCCCGTCACTGTACGCCTCACGCTGACCTGTTAGTACCGCCTGTCTCTCCCTTCCCATCTGCATCTACTAGTGTCTCGCTTTCCTATCTCTGTCGGTATTTCTCTGTCTGCTAACCCTGTCTGAGTGCGCCAAGTTCACTGCCTATCCCCCCCTAAACTTCCAACCCCGTCCACCTCCTCAGTTACCGTTGTACTGGGGGTCCGTCCGGCCTGGCTGAGTGCGCAGCTCACGGAGCAGCTCACGGCGTTGTTAGACGCTATTCAGCTGCGGTACTCGGCGGGACAATGGGCAATTAACCTACACTCCCCCCCCCCACACACACACAGAGGGGGGAGGGGGGGGGCGTCCACATTCCCGTGCCACAAAGAAGAAGTCAGGTCCGGCACCCCCAATTACCGGGTCCGACCTTGGTGTATCATTTGTCCAAGTCTCTACCCTCTGCCTATCACACCATGCTCATCATTGTTTGCAATAATATTATTATATTATTTAACCAGCTCCTTTTAAGAAATAAAGCAAACATTCCCTCGCTGTTCATGCTGTATGGTTGTGTATCTTGCTACATCAGACGGGGGCTGTCATCTACTAAGACCCCCCCCCCCCGGGCTCCTTACCCCCCCCCCCCCCCACCCACGGTCCGTGTGATACTAGCTGTGTGATGTGGAGGCTGCGGGGGCGGACAGAGACTACAAAGTGCACGTTCGGCAAAAACACACCACATGTCCTCTGTCAGCAGTGTGAACAGCGTCCACACAGCGTCCCTCCACCACTGGGGGACTTGTAGTGGGGGACTTGTAGTGGGGGACTTGTAGTGGGGGACTTGTAGTGGGGGACTTGTAGTGGGGGACTTGTAGTGGGGGGACTTGTAGTGGGGGACTTGTAGTGGGGGACTTGTAGTGGGGGACTTGTAGTGGGGGGACTTGTAGTGGGGGACTTGTAGTGGGGGACTTGTAGTGGGGGACTTGTAGTGGGGGACTTGTAGTGGGGGACTTGTAGTGGGGGACTTGTAGTGGGGGCACTTGTAGTGGGGGACTTGTAGTGGGGGACTTGTAGTGGGGGACTTGTAGTGGGGGACTTGTAGTGGGGGACGTGTAGTGGGGGACATTGTAGTGGGGGACTTGTAGTGGGGGACTTGTAGTGGGGGACTTGTAGTGGGGGACTTGTAGTGGGGGACTTGTAGTGGGGGACTTGTAGTGGGGGACTTGTAGTGGGGGACTTGTAGTGGGGGACTTGTAGTGGGGGACTTGTACCAGGGGGACTTGTACCAGGGGGACATCATGGGTGGTGACCAAAGCAGCCCGCAGTATCAAATACCCCCATCATATCCATAAAGAAATGCGCGCTTAATGCTCCATGTTTAGACAAAACTGTTATGTAGAAACAAGGACCACTCCGCGGCTGATCTATAGACCTTGTACCCAGTGGGGACTTGGGTAATTACGGCAGGAAATTAGAACCTAAGAAAATGAGCCGTGAGAAATTGTGTTGTGCCGCCTGAGATCCCAGTAGTGGTCCCGCAGCAAGAGGGAATACTGGGCGCTGATTGGTTGTCTTATTAAACCAATAGCAGCACAGGATGTTATGTCCTGCGGCAGGGGGAGTGATCAGGTTCATGGCGTCATCTTAATATGACCTTTGTCGTCATGATGCATCAATGCAGCCCTGGTGTTGTATTCAACCCTGTGGGTTTGATACACTCATGCAGGGTCGGCATGATGCATTCATGCATACTGTAGGTATAATATAAGGGTGTATATGAGTGCCTCCTGTTAAAACCTAGAGGGGACGGTCCTGGAAGGGACGGTCCTGATTTTGGCGGCTGGGGACAAAACACAATAATTGGATACTTACGCTGCTCTCAGGAGCGTCTGTTACGTGTACGTTGCGTAACACGCGTTATGAGGATCATCCCCTCAGCATGTTTGCCAACCCCCCCCCCCCCCCACCCACTCCCTCTCCACTCTCAGAACACACGTCTAGGGGCATACATAGCGGTTACGTCCAGTAATATGACGGAGGGAGACGGTTAATGAAATGAGTGGGCGCCTTGACTGCCTCTACTAGCAGGGGGTGTGTGGGGTAGGTGGTTATAAAACGCCGTGATTAGGCCCGAGCACAGCGCCTGGAGGGAGGGAGGGGGGAGGATGCAGAGAGGGGGTGGTAACTAGAGCGCCCATTTTATTCTGCCCACAGAATATCTCGCGAACTTTAGCTTGGTACCATCCATAGTTTGCAAGGAACAAGCTACATTCCGAGATCAGAGCCAACATCTCACAATAACTACTGGTGACAGCCAGAACGTGCTGATTACGGGATCAAGGTCCCTCCCGATACCTCGCTGTACGACGCCCCCCGTAGCGCTATATTAACGGTAACGGACGCACAGTAGTATGCGGCATATAGTAGTATAGGGTATTGTCCATCTGCAGCAGGCTACCCCCCCCCCCCCCCACTGTCTGTAGGCTTCTCTGATGCCGTGCCGCAGTAGGAGCCTCAACACGCCCCACTCACACACCCTATAGGCGTCTAGCCGGTTGCATTATCAACCAATGAGAAAATTCCATGGCCTTCACTGCGGAATTCTTAGGGGGCATTATGTAACAGCCTGTACCCATTGTGATTGCTGTATCAGTGCTTATCTCGCTGGTTACCAGATCAAGTAATGGTGCCCCCTACTAAGGAACCTGCAACCTCGGTATAGGCCTCTAACAGGCCCACTTATAGTACTGCACGGCAGCGCCATCCTGCTACTGGCAGCGGCACATAGCAGTACTACATACTAAACATGTACCCTCCCCTCCTGCCACAGTCACACAGTCCCTGTATGGTGTGAGCTATGTGTGAGTCCTGCCATAGTCTTATAGCTGGCAGCTTGGGCGGAGAAGAATTTAAAATGGCTGCTTAGGGGCATAATAGCGGCTAAGGGAGTGCTCATTTTTTAACAACAGGGGGGGGGGGGGCGGTGAGATTTCGCGAAATTTTTTCACCCCCCCCACTAGAGGGGTCGAAATTTTTTACCCCCCCCCCCGGCAGGCCGAAAATCGCGCGCGTTCGCGCCCCTTTGTAGCATAGTAACGCGCGGGCTTTTCCCTCAAAACAGGTTGAATTTTTTTTCAACCCCCCCCCAAGAGGGGTCTAAATTTTTTACCCCCCCCCCCGGTCAAGGGGTCCAAATTTTTTACCCCCCCCCCCAATCCACCACCCCCCCCCCCCTGTTGTTGAAAAATGAGCACTCCCTAAGGGGGGCCAGACAGTGGTGTAGGGGGGACAAGATAGCTGTTTAGGGGGACAAGATGGCGGCCTCCCCACTAGAACCCTTTACAGCGCCCCACACACGTCCACATACCCGCCACGGGCCTTCCCATTTGGCGAACACGAGATTTGATCATCAATCATCATTTGTTGGATGATCAGCCGGCCAAGGCAAGCTGCAGTGGAACTTATACTAGGCTGCCTCTAGTACTTGGGCACGGAGGGTGGAGGCAGGGGGGTACAGGAGTATACTATCCTGCCTATAGCACTCACCCCACCAGAACCCGAGCACAGGGGGGGGGGGGGGGGGTAGAATAGTAACGGAGGAGGGATGCCTAGGGATAAGGAGGAGCGCGGGGTGAGAGGTAAGAGGGTTGAGTCCTGGTTATAAGACAGCCCCCCCCCCGTACTGCGACCACAGGTTATGGGCCCCAGTACCAGCAGTAGGCCGCAGAGTGGGATAAACTAACGACCAGGGTCAATACAGCATCGTCAGCTGGTCTACACGGTGCCTTTACTACCGAGTAAGCTGCACTGTGAAATGGGCTGTGAGCTGGTGTGTGAGATAGTGTGTGAGCTGGTTGGTGAGCTGGTCGGTGAGCTGGTGTGTGAGCTGGTGTGTGAGCTGGTATGTGAGCTGGTGTGTGTGTGCTGTGTGAGCTGGTGTGTGAGCTGGTGTGTGAGCTGCCCTGTGAGCTGCCCTGTGAGCTGGTGTGTGAGCTGCCCTGTGAGCTGCCCTGTGAGCTGCTCTGTGAGCTGCTCTGTGAGCTGCCCTGTGAGCTGCCCTGTGAGCTACCCTGGTAGCTGCCCTGTGAGCTACCCTGGTAGCTGCTCTGTGAGCTGCCCTGTGAGCTGCTCTGTGAGCTACCCTGGTAGCTGCTCTGTGAGCTGCCCTGTGAGCTACCCTGGTAGCTGCTCTGTGAGCTGCCCTGTGAGCTGCTCTATGAGCTGCCCTGTGAGCTACCCTGGTAGCTGCCCTGTGAGCTACCCTGGTAGCTGCTCTGTGAGCTGCCCTGTGAGCTACCCTGGTAGCTGCTCTGTGAGCTGCCCTGTGAGCTACCCTGGTAGCTGCCCTGTGAGCTACCCTGGTAGCTGCTCTGTGAGCTGCTCTGTGAGCTACCCTGGTAGCTGCTCTGTGAGCTGCCCTGTGAGCTACCCTGGTAGCTGCTCTGTGAGCTGCCCTGTGAGCTGCTCTGTGAGCTACCCTGGTAGCTGCTCAGTATGCACGTTCAGCCCCCTGTGCCTGTACACACACACACCCTGCCGCCACATCCACGAGCCGCTCCTACAGCCCCGTGTACCCTTGTCATCAGCCCCCTCTAATTGCCCAGGCCGCATGCAGCGGTATAGGCGCCCAGCGGAATACATGCCTAACCAATGGCCCTCACTCTGAACAGTCTGCAATGGGGCCCTGAGACCACCATCTCATAGGAAACCAGGCTGTTCTATACACCTCTCTCTGCTGAAATGTAACAGGAAGAATTCCAGACATTGGTGGTTGAAGCTTGTAGAATAGCACTAGTATAATAGTATATGTCCTTTGTAGAGCAGCAGGGCCGTGCTCCCACCCTGCTTGTAGCACTATTGTACAGGAGCAGCTCAGTGAGTGGGTCTCAGCCTGCTTGTAGCACTATTGTATAGGAGCAGCTCAGTGAGTGGGTCTCAGCCTCCTTCTAGGACTGTCTGTGTGGTGTGTGTGTGGGGGGGGGGGGTGTTGGCTGCACGCTACAGTCGTCACCATGATGAGAGGATGGCATGAGCGTCCACCAGTCGTGCTGTGTGTGTGTGTGTGGGGGGGGGGGTGTAGGCACTGCTACTACTACTGCTACCCTGCCGGTCCTGCTACACGTACATCCAGCCGTCCGACCTCTGGGAGTCTGAGAGACGGGGAGAGAGACTCCAGCCCATCAGGCATCTGTGTACACTGCGCCCATGGTCAGGTTCTAATACAGTACTATGCGGCCCTTAAAGGGGTAGACGAGGATCATCCCCCACGCCCCCTGGCGGCTTAGTTATGAGGCACGGAGAGGCTAAAACAAAGCGGGATATAATGCCGCCTTGTAGTACGTGAGACTCCCACTGGGGGCGCCCCTCATCAGCCTGTTATATAATTGTACCACTCCGCGTCTCGCCTAACCTAACCCTCTAAGGACCGCAGTGCTGCAATGGGATACATGTAAATCCTTGGTCGGCATGATGCATGATGCATGAATGCTGTCTCATGCATGCATCATGACGGCAAAGGGCATCCTCAGTGGGTGGACGCCCGGTGCTCAGGCCTTCTCCCATATACTACTATCATGTACCTCATGTAGAGCTGAGGTCAGTAACGGCCTCCACATGTCTAACCTGGTGTGACCACAATAAGGGGCAGTACATGTACTACCAGACGGAGGCTACATCTGTATGGTTTATAATGATAGCCCTTACCCCCCCCCCCCCCCTCCCGTGTAATATAGACAAGGGGGGTATACCCAGTTGGATGCAGTAGACTACCTTGTTCTACACGCTCCCCTCCTGCCGCCACGTCTAAACGCTCACACGTTATGGATTCCCCTTTATTCTGTTACAGTTCCTGCTGTATGTCCTGTTTATGGGCCTCTACCCCGTCCTACGGCCGCTAGAGGCGCGGGGCCGTCCGGGCGCGGCCCCTAACGGGCGGCTTTAGTACCACAGGCGTCTTCTGTAACGGGTTAGGGTCTAGACGCAGACGGTAGCAACTTCTGCCATTTCCACCAGGCCTGGCACTGGCGACTCGTGCTGCTGTTGGCGGCTAGAAGGGGGGGGGGGGGGGGGTAGGAGGACGGTTGACCGCCACTACCTCCCTCCCTACACGCCCCCTCTCTACCTCACTTCCGCCGCCGTCGCCCACTGCACGGTTGCCATGGCAATGTCCTGACTCATGATATTGGTGACCAACCATGCGTGAAGCGCGATAAAATGTGGTCGTGCCCCTCTTTGCCGCCGCCCATGGGCAATAATACCGCGGTGGTGGAAGGAGGGGGGGGGGGAGGAGGGGTGGGGGGTGTAGGACATAGGGGCAGGAGGCTGGGGGCAGGGGGAGGGCTGGATGTTAGGTAGAAGGGGAAGGGGAATAAGGACCTGCTCGGTCTGTATGGGCCCTGTGGCTCTATGGGCCTGGGGCCCTTCGGCTGTGTTGGTTTTATAAGTCTGTCATCATCGGAGTTAAAGGGAGAGGAAGGGTGGTTGTTAGGGTAGAGAGGGGGAATGAGGTTGTATCATTCTAGTCATCGATAAGCCTGTCCTATACAGGGCAGGGAAGGCCCCTTTCTGGTGTGTGGGAATATTCATATACAGTATGTATACACACATATAGTGAAGGGGACGGAAAGGAGGCCAGAATAGGACAGTGTAGGAGGGGGCTGGGAGGGGGGATTGGGAATTGGAGCTCCCATTCTGCCACCACGCACCACACCGCCGCCTGGCGCCGCCTGAATGTATCAACCACCCTCAGGCTCCTTATAGAATTTCACAATCATTGTGAACTGAGGGAGGAGGGAGAGGAGGAGTAGCAGGGGGGGGGGGCACAAAGCGCTCTGTCTGCCACTCCCTGGGGCTAGCTGCTCCTCTCCCTGCTCCACTATCGGATTGCTGCAGTCGCCGACACCTCCTGTCTGAGGGCCTGCCGTGTGGCGTATACACTGGGGTACCAGCCTGCCGGGTGGCGTATACACTGGGGTACCAGCCTGCCGTGTGGCGTATACACTGGGGTACCAGCCTGCCGTGTGGCGTATACACTGGGGTACCAGCCTGCCGGGTGGCGTATACACTGGGGTACCAGCCTGCCGGGTGGCGTATACACTGGGGTACCGGCCTGCCGGGTGGCGTATACACTGGGGTACCGGCCTGCCGGGTGGCGTATACACTGGGGTACCGGCCTGCCGGGTGGCGTATACACTGGGGTACCGGCCTGCCGGGTGGCGTATACACTGGGGTACCGGCCTGCCGGGTGGCGTATACACTGGGGTACCGGCCTGCCGGGTGGCGTATACACTGGGGTACCGGCCTGCCGGGTGGCGTATACACTGGGGTACCGGCCTGCCGGGTGGCGTATACACTGGGGTACCGGCCTGCCGGGTGGCGTATACACTGGGGTACCGGCCTGCTGGGTGGCATATACACTGGGGTACCAGCCTGCCGGGTGGTGTATACACTGGGGTACCGGCCTGCCGTGTGGCGTATACACTGGGGTACCGGCCTGCCGTGTGGCGTATACACTGGGGTACCGGCCTGCCGTGTGGCGTATACACTGGGGTACCGGCCTGCCGGGTGGCGTATACACTGGGGGTACCGGCGGCAGCCCTCTATGGGACAGGTTAATAATAATTGGTATTCAGCTGATTTCACACTTGTACATCATACATGGGTCTCCTCTAGACCCAGGGTACATTCAGCGGGGGGACAAGATGGCTGCCTGCACACCACGACCTGCTACAGTGGTATAGGACCAGTTTCCTGCTTCCCCTTCCCTCCTGGCATCACCCCCCCCCCCCCCCAGTACACACACCCTTCTAACAAAGGCCAGCCCCAGAATTACCCACAACACCCTCCTGCACAGGAAGCGCCGGTCTGTGGGGATTCTGGGAGGAGGGAAGGACGTAGAGGCGTCGGGGGGGGGGGGAGTGTATGGCCGTTCAATCATCCCACTTAATCCTAATAACTGGATCTGCCGCCGAATTAACCACAATCAAATTAGGGCCATACCCAGGGAGCCCGGCGCTGGCTGGGGGGTGTGTGTGTGTGTGTGTGTGTGTGTGTGTGTGTTGGGGTGGGTGGGAAGCTCATATAGACAGCAGGAATTGGTGGAACTAGGGATGCCATACCCCCCCCCCCCATATCCCACCCCACCTCCCTCTAAGGGAGACACCCCACCTCCCGGGGCCCTACACAGCGCCCCATACACAGTAATTGGTCACAAATCAAACCTTTATTTGCGCCCTTTATCTTGCAAATCACTTAAAACCCACTCCACAAACGGCCATAAATCCAAATTGCCGCTGGCCTCGCGTTTCTCAACACAAACAAGATCTTGGCGTTCGGCCCCGTTTTTGGCCCATCTTTTCAGCTGACTTGTTTCTGCTTTTTACAGTGGCCCAAAGTATTTTATGAGTGAGAGGCTGGCCTTAGTGTCTTGTAATTGCTGCTGAGGTTTAAACCAGTGAGGCAGCCTCTACGGCCTGGCTGGTGGCCAAACTGCCGCTGGTAGAGCCCCCGCGTCATGATGGGGGAGGCTATAGGGGGCCAAGGGGCCCATCATGGCGCCGGGAATCTCACGCCAACCAACGGGAATAACACGAACTCTCACTTAAATTAAGGACCGCATAGCGCTTTAATGCAGTAAATGCCCTTTGGCGCCATGATGCATCTATGACTATGAGGCCATACACACAGCGGGACAAGATGGTGGTATAGAGGGACAAGATGGCGTCTGGGGGGACAAGATGGCGTCTGGGGGGACAAGATGGCGTCTGGGGGGGAGATGGCGGTCTAGGGGGGACAAGATGGCGGTCTAGGGGGACAAGATGGCGTCTGGGGGGACAAGATGGCGTCTGGGGGGACAAGATGGCATCTAGGGGACAAGATGGCCTCTAGGGGGACAAGATGGCGGCCTGCTGTGAGCACCAATTACACGTTATATGCCAGCAGCAGGCACCGCCAACGCCAACAGAGACTGCGCCGCCCACCTTCACATGGCCGACTTCTCCTGGTGAGATTAGAGCCGTGTGAAATGTAGTTGACATTTACCCCCCCCCCCCCCCCCCCCCCCACACACACACACAGACTGCATGGCGGCCACCTCCTGCTGCCGTCAGAGTCTAGTGAGGAGTGCAGAGTGAGGTAAAGTGAGCAGATACGAGCAGCTCAGGCATCCCGCTCCTCACAGGGCTCCCTATCTAGTGCTAAATTAGAGCTGGGGAGTTACTATTGGCTCCAAGAGGCTGTAAGATGGCAGGTGACACACTAGGCCAGGTATATAACATGGAAGGTGTCTGCTCGTCAAATCACCTGGAGTCTGTGCATACCTTGTAGAGTCTGAGCATGCCCCCACAGGGAGCTGTTAACCTGGATAGGGGGTAGGGGTAGGATGGGCGAGGTGTCGGTATGCCGTGATACCTGCACATAAACAGTAGGTCAAGGAGTAGTACCGAGCACCCCCCCCCCCCACACCCACACCTACCTACCTACCCCCTAGCCACCACACCACACAGCCTTAACCTGATTATACCAGCCTTGTACCCCACCCCTCTGTTACCCTACTGCTGAAGAAAGGCTCTTGTAACCCCAAAAACGGAAACACAACGCGTCCTGCTACCGACTCCCTCTCCATGCCCACCAGTGCTACAAAGCACCAACAACGTTTCCGGTAACATGCTCAGAAGAGCTGACGGAGTTAGATGAGAGCTTTTACACGGAATTTTGCTGAGCACGGTTGGGTGACTGAGACAAACTTCTCTTCCTTTTTACAAATTTTCTTCTAGAAGTTGGCCTTGGTGGCCGGCGGCCTGAGTCAGTGACTAGAGGAGCTTCCTGCCGTGGTGTGTGAATAATTAGGGCAGCTTTATTCTTACACACACACACAGACAGCTGGGTGGCAGCGGTACAAAAAGCAGCCCCAGATCCGCCTTCATCCTCGGTACAGCGGTATAAATAGCACCTCTAGTTAATGCAGGCCAATATAGCAGCGGCCACTGCAGGAGGAGGCTAGAGGCAGGAGGCAGGAGGCAGGAGGCAGGAGGCAGGAGGCAGTCTAATGCAGTTCCTGCCTCAGCTCTAGGGGGCCGCACTGTTACATGGGGGTATATTGTACAAGGGTCCGCCCCTGCTTGCTGATATACCCGGTAGTAATCATAGTAGCCATTAAAGGACGGTGGCATGCTTTAAAACGGCATAATCACTGAGGGTGCCCCAATGGAAATTCTAGTTCTGTTCTAGTCTGGGGTAGCACCGCAAGTGGTGATATTGCTTCTTTAATACAGTATGCCTCTTGTTGGCACGATGCATGCCTGCAGACCTGGCGAGTCACTCGCCTGCATGCCTGCATCACTGGAGAGTAGGTTACTACGTAGCGCATTACAGCGCTATACACACGTCCTACAGTGGCTATATATACTGCTGTAGCTGCTGGCTATACTGCTTTGATGGGGCCCGGGGGAGTTGGGCGCTGGCCTGATTTCGGTCAGGTGTGATCCAAACCCCAGGGTGTAGGCTGAGGGTGCTACTGCAGTCAGGGCTCTCCATCCCCATCCCCGGATCCATCCCCTCTCCCCCACCACACCCTACACACTTACCCCACCCTTCACCACCCCCCACCACAATTACCCCAATTCCATCCCAATTCCATCCCCACCCCACCCTGCAGCACAGCCAGTCAGTAGAAGTCCTCCCTGCAGGCTTCAAATTAGCTGCAGCGCCACCGTGTCAGTAGCAGTGGCAGAACACGGTACTAAAGTATACCCGGTAACTTCGCTGGTTACCCGCGACTCATAGCAGTAATACAGTACCATACGGGAACCAGCTGTGTCATAGACAACAACATGACTCCAGTCTACAAAGACATGCCCCTTTTTATCACTGCTCCCCATAGCCCCCATATATACAGAGACCCCTATCGAATAACACTCACACTACCATCACCCGCTCCCACATGAATACTTAATCACATTTTCCCACCCGCCCGCACCTCTTTTAAATCAAATCTACTCAGCGCGTTGTATGGGCATCAAAGGGCGGGCGGCGGTGGGGGAGGGCGCGTTAATAATGTACAGTTAAGTGCCAATGTTCATAGTTCTGTGGTAACAGCCAGTTACTGTCTGTCACTGGGTACCCGCCGCCATCTTGGGGAAAAACCACGGAATTCCCTAACATGCTGGTATAGTGTCACTTATATACATGGTATACAGAGAGGTTGATTTAATACCCATTACCCTCTCAAGGAAGCATACTGCTTCTAATCAACGTTGTCATGATGCTTGAACGCTGGCGAATACCGAAGCAGCGCTGCATACATGGTACTGATACACTCCCAAATAGGCATCATGCCCCTCTATATTAACACACTGGTAGGTAGTAACAGACTGTAACCACAGAGTGGGTCGCAGCCTGTTACTGTAGAACTAAAGGTTGACGATACCGTACAGGAAGTGACTGCTATATCCCATGATGCACCCCGGTGTACAGGAAGCACGTAATCAACCAATCAGCGACCAGAATACATACCTGCAAGTATAGAGAAAGGGGCACCATGAGTACATGTAAATGGTAACGAGATGTATATGAGGACTAGGATAGGGAACCACATGCCATCAGCGGTGACATGATGTAAACGATGTATTTAGTTACAACATTAGCTATATCTATACAGCAACAAGTCAGTCTGAAAGAAGCATGGGTATGGATATACATATTAAGTACAATCTGATATACATATGAAGAATGGCTATATGACGAGCTTTTTACGTTTATATCTTGTATTATACTGCATTTATATCCTGTATTATACTCTGTTCATATCTTGTATTATACTGCGTTTATATCCTGTATTATACTCTGTTCATATCTTGTATTATACTGCGTTTATATCCTGTATTATACTCTGTTCATATCTTGTATTATACTGCGTTTATATCCTGTATTATACTCTGTTTATATCCTGTATTATACTCTGTTAATATCTTGTATTATACTCTGTTAATATCTTGTATTATACTCTGTTCATATCTTGTATTATACTCTGTTCATATCTTGTATTATACTCTGTTCATATCTTGTATTATACTCTGTTTATATCTTGTATTATACTCTGTTTATATCTTGTATTATACTCTGTTCATATCTTGTATTATACTGTGTTTATATCCTGTATTATACTCTGTTCATATCTTGTATTATACTATGTATAAATGTAGAATGGGTGTTTAATGTAAACGCTAATAACCATGTCTGTGGCTGTATACAGCAGGGAGCAGCAGGCCCTGCTCACACACATGTCTCATCGTCGTATTCCCAGCAGGCCCTGCTCACACACATGTCTCATCGTCGTATTCCCAGCAGGCCCTGCTCACACACATGTCTCATCGTCGTATTCCCATCTCTTAAAGGTCTACAGTGGATTAGATGTACAGCCCACACCCCCTAATAACAGCCGCGCTGCCTGTTCTCATTCTGAGACCTTTTTCCTACATTCACGTCTGTTGGGGACAGGAATAGTACAGACGGCTCAGGACCTATATTGCCTCCCTCCCCTATTATCGCTCATGTAGAGATTACCAATTCACATAGGCACAAATGGCGGTCTCCTGATGGCATTTAATACGGTATGAAAACATAGCGGGAGCTGTCGGCTTGAGTCGGCGGACTGTCAGCGTTTTGATTCAGGCGCCGTGTAATTATTGCCGGGTGGGTAATGCGTACATCACATGTACGGCAGTTCAAGATAGAAGCCTATCAGGCGGCAAATGGGGTGTGGGTGCTAAAGTGCAAACCGCCGTCCTTGGCTGCGAGCACTGTAGGGCCCATTACATAGACATGTTTAGGTATACATATACATCTACATATATATATATATGCACTAGTCTTTTTTTTTAAACTTTTATCGCAAGTGCCATTTCATGTATATATATATCTGATTTGAGTTTCAGCAATTCCTATAGGAGGTTGACTCTAGTCGCGCGGTAGTCCTACGCCTATTGAATCTCTATCATATACTAGTACACGGATGATGTATAGCTAGTGGTAGTTGCCTGTATTTATTTCATATCCAGTTAATGCTTTATAGATTCCATGTGAACATGATTGATGAACAAAAGACGACTGAACACTTAAAAGGGATGGGAGTAATGCCCCAGGTTGAGAACACCTGACATTGCCTTTACCCAGAGATGTGGCATGCCCACGTTTACAGTGTATCAGCGTGACGTACAGAAGGCTGACAAGACAGGTGTAGCAGGCTGACACCACCACTACTACTGTGTAGTGGCCGAAGTGTGCACCATCTCAGTATGACTCGTATAACCCTGTAAGGGCAGCATGGCGCCTTAATGCACTATACCACTGTCGTCATAATGAATGAATGCAGTCTAGGAGATTCTCAGTTACCATGGCTGCATTCATGCTACAGGGAGTCTCCACCTCTGAGAGGTAGTCATGATGCATTGGTGCATCATGCCGTGGTGCATCATGCCGTGGTGCATCATGCCTCCAGCCGACCAGCTCTAAGTGTGATACTTGGTGGCACAAAGGTCGACTTTACACGGAGTAATTGATGTTTATCAAGGAAACGACCAACTACCTCCACAGGACATCTCCTCTTGACATTTTGTCAGAAAGACAAAAAGTCATCCACAAATAGCATCTAGCAAGCTGATGGATAATCGTCCTTTGGTGATAAAGGAAGCTCTCTAGACGTGTTTTTGGGTTGTTCTCTGACCAAGGTGCACTCAAACTCCGCTCTGCGTTAAGCGGTACATGAATAGATGAGAACCGGGGGAATCCTGTTTTATCTCTGTGTCACTGAACTTTGAGTTCAAGGAGGAGATCTCAGCGTACTAGCAGTGATTTTATTTCTTGTTGAAGAGTTTCTCGTTCACTGGGTGAAGTTGTACATTATATTATTAGATAAAGTGCTGTCCCAGAATTCCTCGATAACCCCAGGTACTGTAGTTATCATTAGACTCGCACTGCGTTCCCCACACTGCCTGCTATTAGACACGTCCGGCTACCCCGACCTGCAGGAGGAGCTCTCCTCACATGGAGGCGTAATGCACCCTCCTCCATGTCCCGCCATAAAGGCACCTCACCACCTCCATGTGCGCATGTGCAGCACGGGGGACGCCCTCCATGTGCGCATGTGCAGCACGGGGGACGCAGCTTGCAGTTGGCGGCAAAACATAGAGCATCATCTCGGTACACACAGGCCGCACCACGGGCCGGCAACAATTGGGATAGCTCCGATTTCAGCTTCAGAAAATACTCTATGGGAAATATTTTGTAGTAGCTGAGAAACTGCCAGAAATGTCAGTAAGAAGAGGGGACTTGTTCTGACCGTGAGGTAGCGGGAAGAAGGCGTGGAGAGCCCTGGATATTCATGGTGACGTCTTGATGGTGCCTCCTGCCCTCCCCACACGCCCTGCCCTTAATAACTCCCTCCCCGACCACCAGGGGCAGCACCTAGTTCCACGAGCCGTCACCAGGGCCCCCACAGCTGACAAATACCTTTAATTTGGCGGCGTGTCGGGGTAACTGGGGCTGAATTAAGGCGGCCCTGCAGCCCCATGCGTCTGTGTTAGGCCGCCTACAGACTAATGCAGGCCTGGTGTCCGCTTATACAGCCGCCCAGAGCCTAATGCTGGCCTATACAGCCGCCTAAAGCCTAATACCCGCCTATACAGCCGCCTAAAGCCTAATACCCGCCTATACAGCCGCCTAAAGCCTAATACCCGCCTATACAGCCGCCTAAAGCCTAATACCCGCCTATACAGCCGCCTAAAGCCTAATACCCGCCTATACAGCCGCCTAAAGCCTAATACCCGCCTATACAGCCGCCTGAAGCCTAATACCCGCCTATACAGCCGCCTAAAGCCTAATACCCGCCTATACAGCCGCCTAAAGCCTAATACCCGCCTATACAGCCGCCTAAAGCCTAATACCCGCCTATACAGCCGCCTACAGACTAATGCAGGCCTATACAGCCGCCTGAAGCCTAATACCCGCCTATACAGCCGCCTACAGACTAATGCTGGCCTATACAGCCGCCTAAAGCCTAATGCCTGCCTATACAGCCGCCTACAGACTAATGCAGGCCTATACAGCCGCCTAAAGCCTAATACCCGCCTATACAGCCGCCTAAAGCCTAATGCTGGCCTATACAGCCGCCTAAAGCCTAATACGCGCCTGTACAGCTCTCTGACCGACATAAAAAGTAGGAAATCTTAATATTTTGGTCAATTTCTGTGAAAGTAGGAATGCCTGTATGAGTAGGAAAATTGGCATCTCTGCATCATTGGTGCTGGCAGCTGATCACATCTATGACTGACTAGAAAAAGTAAGCTGTTGTAGCAGCAGGTCTGTCCCAGCCCCCTATACATGTGTATGTATAGCACTGGTCCTGGCATTGGGCGTGCTGGGTGTATGTGTAGTCAGTGAGTGGGGGGGGGGGGGTTATTATTTACTGCTGCAGCCAATCAGCCTCAGAAACTGGAGTCAAATCACCACTTGGCCCCGCCCTGACCCTGGCTACCTCCAGTACCCGGGACGGGGGGCTGCTCATACAGTCTCCATGGTGACGGGGGGGGGGGGGGGTAAGTATGAGGTATGGGCGGGGGGGGCTGGGTATATAACTCATAATGGAAGAACCCCCCCCCCCAAAGCACACACTGGTAGCTGGCCTATCTGAGGGTGGTCTCCCCTACACTGTGGTCCTCCATGGTTGCCCCATACCCCCCCCCCCCCCAGCAGCAGCTCAGATATATCAGACCCGGGGCCGGCAGCCAATTTGGTGTATGTGGTGGCACCAGGTCCTTATCTGGGTCCTGCGTCCTTATCCTGCCGCAATGTGGACCGCCTGACCCCCCCCCCTCCCCCCACTGCCCTGCCCCTGCCCCTGCCCCTCCTCCTCCTCCCAGGGCCCTGTCTGCGACCACCCACTCCCCATCCCGTCTCCGTCGTCAAACCCACCATTCCTATACTACTCGGCAAACACCACTTGAGGTCGCCGTCCCCCGTCCCACCATTCCTACACTACTACGTCAACACGGCGGCCGGCCCCCTGTCTCTGCACCACCACCAGTAGCCGGGGGGGGGGGGGGGGGTGGCCTTTAGACTTAACACTGATTGGTGACTTAGTCATCTCCTAACGCCGACCACCTCAGTACAACGGGGGCAGTCTCAGGTCGAACGCGGCCAGTTGTGTGCTTAATGAGGCCGAGTTCGACGTCCAACCCTGGTCTGCTACTACATGTAGTACACGTCTGTAAACACGACCAGCAGACAGGTAGACATCGAATTAGTGCCTCTACACGGGTAAAAATCGACACGGTTGACACAGCGACACGGCCCTTTTAAAAATCGACACAGGAAAGTTGGGGGTAAAAATCGACCCACAGGTTTTTTCTCTAAGTTCTTATATATCTAAAAATCGACACCACGACACGGTCCCTCTGCTAAAAATTGACACGGTGATACGGTCATTTATTTGGGTACCCATGTATAGGCACAACTTAGATGTGGTCCCTTCATATGTCAGTACTATGGGAGGGGGGGGGGTGAAGGGGTTACAGCAGTACCAAGTGTCAAGTCAGGCTTAGAAGCACAGGAAGCCACTCTCATCACGTCTCACGTTCACTACGTCACCATGACGTCCTGTGACGTCACACCGACGTCCTGTGACGTCAGACGCTGTTCTGACCATTACTGGATTCCCCACGTGACACAAGGTAACGGCTATACCGTTGTAACGTGTGTCGTCCTGCAGGCCGCCATCTTGTCCCCCATTACCCGTCACTGCCTCCCTCACAGCTGAACATAACGGTAGGAACCAGCGGATATAAGGCAGGAGTCGATGGAAACCAGCTAAACCAGTTTAGTACCTATCTCTGCCGCTGTTCTGGGCACAGTGGCGCTGGGTGCCTTCCGCTCTACCCTTACACCGCTACCACGGGCTGAAGGGCAGTGAAAAGGCGTGTATCTGACTCTGCCCCCTGCCGCTAGATGTCAGGCCTGAGGACAGGGGCTTTTACCACCAACCACTATACTGAGTGCTGTGTGCGTGTATGTGGGGGGAGGGGGGGGTCCTGATGGTACCATCGTCGTCACCATGGTTACAGACACAGTGTGACGCCTTAAGCTAGGGCCGCCTCCATATAGTGTAGGTGTAACGGTCACACGGTACTGGAGGACTGCTGAGGGTGCTGGAGGCAGTGGGTGAGGACGTCAGTCACATTAAGGTAGTCGGGACTGCCATGTCTTCAGTCACACAAGCTACCTACCACATCAAGACACCGCTACCCCTGACTGGCGGCACAGTGCTTTAATACACTGCCACCATCATGCATGAATGCAGCCCTCTCCAGTAACTACAAAGGGAACCATCCATGCATCATGCCGCCCTCATGGGGTTGATACACTCCCACAGGGTCGGCATGATGCACCATTACAGCACCGGCGAGTTAGTGAAATGTAGTCTTTAGCGACATCCGTTTTTAGAGGGTTAGAGGGTTAAGATGCGGCTGCCAATGGTGGTACAATCAGCGGCAACACACACCTTGTGGTGAGCCCCCCCCCCCCCCCCCCACACACACACACACCAGCTCACAGACCGCCATGGTAACCAGATAACCAGCTTAGTGACGGAGTAGTAATTGGAGCTCGGGTTGCCATGACGACCAGTATTTGATCTAGTCCGCCCCTCTAGTTATGTGCTTGTTAGTCGTCGCCACCACAGAACGCTGCCATGTCTCCGTCCGCCAGGGGAGGGGGGTGGGAGAGAAGGGTATGGAGAAGGAGAGAGGGAGAGATTTCCTCTCCCAGAGTAGGGAGAGATGGGACATGAGCCCATCTGGTGTCGTGCCGCTAGGTGGCTTATCTGCATCACCAGTCGTTACTCCCCCCGCCACCAGGGGCGGCACCTGGCGCCACCTGGCGGGGCTGACCGTCACCGTTATCTTATCTCTGACCGCCAGGTGTAACTCTGTCACTGCGGGGGTGGACGCCGCCTGATAACACGTCACGGGGGGGGGGGGGGGGGGGGGAGGGGAGACGGGGGGAGGGGGGAGACCAGGGGGAGGGGACACTGCTAGCACCACCCTGGTACATTGGAAAGTAGGGAATCTCATCATGTAGGTCACTTTCCTCATAATTTGTATTATTATAATTTGATTAGGAAATCTGAGGGGAGAGGCATTCTTGTGAAAGTAGTCTCTAGCACTATGCCAGTGACTATGACAACTCCTAAGGACTCTATCCCTCAGTTTATGTCCATGTATTTATACATGTGTGTGATATGTCCGGCATGAGTAGAGAGTGCTACTAGATAGAACTGGGGCTAGTGGGAAGGGTGGACACCACACACCAATGCATGTACCTCCCCCCCCCCCCCGGCTGCCACATGCTATACAGCAGTACCAGTACACCGGGGGGGGGGGGTTGATTAATTTGTGAGGCGCAGAGTGTGGCGGGCGGCAATCTCTGCTGCGTCTCCCCAATCCAATCAGCGCCGGCCAACCACCCACCACCGACCGCCGCCAAGGGGGGGGGGGGGGGGCATTAAATTTGTTGGCGAGTTGAGAGGTCGGGGAAGGCAGGGAAGGTGGACGTAGAAGGGAAGACGACGTTGGTATAGACACAGAACCATCCATGCCTCTCCCTGGTGGGCGACTGGGTCCACCCCTCCCCCCCCCCACCGTCAGGCAGCTCTGCAATCACCCATACTAAACCATCACATCTCCTCCCCTAGCCCCAGTCCCTCCTATGCCGACCGTCCACTCAGGACGCGGGTAAGGCGGGTTGGGAGGGAAGGGGTGTGTGTGTGCCCGGTACAGTGCCCCACAGTAGTATACTACTCACTGCCAGGATGTGTCCCCACACTGCTAGTAGTATACCGCACTGGGACACTGCGCCAGGCGTACCTAGGTACAGGGCGCCTCGGGGTTAGGCCATGGGCGCATCCATGGTCGGGGGTTAACAGTTCAATCAGGTAACGTTAGGTGCACGCCATAGACTCGGTACTGACTGAACTCCCAAAGAGTAACCCCCTCTTCTGGGTATATGTAGAACTTGAGGTTCTTCACTGCCGCCTGACTAAAAGTGGGGGCGCGTCGGTGAGCCGTGAGGGGTGGGGTGGGGGGAGGCGGCTTAGGCGGCCTAACGGGGCTGTCCACCTCGGATGACGTCAGCTGACGTCTATAATCAAAGCAGGCTTAGTCCCGACATACCAGGACGCCGGGTTAGGGCGCGTCCCTCATACCAGCTCCCATAAAACACACCGCTTTGTCAGGGCACCTTTACCCCAGCTTTTTTTTCCCCCTTTTGGTTTTGGTTTGGAGAAGGAGGCTTAACGTGCGTCAGGGCCACTCAACTTCTGCAGACAGAATATATACATGTAGTAGTAGGCCCTATACCTGTATGACGGGAGAGGAAGCAGGGAATCAACCAGGGGACAAGATGGCGGCTTCCAGGAGAGGGGTCATAGAGTGGCCTATAGGCAGTACGCACATGTGAGTGAACCCTCCACCCCCCCCCCCCCCCCGTACAATCAGTACTCGCCCTGTGGCCCAGTACTCCTCCAGCCGCCACTCCCACACAATCACAGTCTGTACGGCCAGCTGATGCCTCCACTCCTGGTCACCTCCTCATCACCAGATATGCCACTCACCAGTCCACAAGAAAGAAGGGAATTTTAAGATGTTGGCGAATTATTTACTTAATGTGCTCCCTCAGCCGTAGCTGCCCTCACCTGAGCTGCTCCAGTACAAAGCAGAACATGTGGGAGGCGGTCTGTAACCTCCCCCCCCCCCTCACGTACCCCGTCCCTCGGGTCCACTTGTGGTGGGCGGCAGTGGGGGGGGGGGGGGGTGTAGCACGGGTCTGATCTGGTTACAGCCCAACCCGGCCCTACCCACTGGCATCCGTCTACCCCGAGCGGCGGGGTAGGGGAGGGAGTGGGTGAATAGGATGCATGTTGGGAGGAGGGAGGAGGGACTTGTTATATTACGGTACAGGTAGATGGGATAAGGACCGCTGTGGTATTGGCCCGCGTGTAAATAAGGGCGCTGGCCGCTGACATACAGTGTACTGGGGTCCTGAATGTAAAGTAAAGTGTCATACTGAATGTTAGGGGCAGTAAAGTAGTTGTGTAGCGCGGCGTCTTTGAAGGCTCCTACTGAATACCTTGTACCCCGTCCCCGTCCACACCCCAGGTGTCCACACAAGGTCCACACCGAGCACCCTCAGTGCTATACGTAGACCTAGGGTTAACCCTTTGTGGTCAGTGGACCATGGACGTCTATGGTGAGACCACTGGGACTAGAACCATGGACGTCTATGGTCAGACTGTGACTAGAACCATGTATGTCTATGGTAAGACTGAGACTAGAACCATGGACGTCTATGGTGAGACTGGGACTAGAACCATGGACATCTATGGTGAGACCACTGGGACTAGAACCATGGACATCTATGGTGAGACTGAGGCTAGAACCATGGACGTCTATGGTCAGACTGAGACTAGAACTATGGACGTCTATGGTCCGACCACTGGGACTAGAACCATGGACGTCTATGCTGAGACTGAGACTAGAACCATGGACGTCTATGCTGAGACTGAGACTAGAACCATGGACGTCTATGGTGAGACTGAGACTAGAACCATGGACGTCTATGCTGAGACTGAGACTAGAACCATGGACGTCTATGCTGAGACTGAGACTAGAACCATGGACGTCTATGGTGAGACTGAGACTAGAACCATGGACGTCTATGCTGAGACTGAGACTAGAACCATGGACGTCTATGCTGAGACTGAGACTAGAACCATGGACGTCTATGGTGAGACTGAGACTAGAACCATGGACGTCTATGCTGAGACTGAGACTAGAACCATGGACGTCTATGCTGAGACTGAGACTAGAACCATGGACGTCTATGGTGAGACTGAGACTAGAACCATGGACGTCTATGCTGAGACTGAGACTAGAACCATGGACGTCTATGGTGAGACTGAGGCGGTGATGGGGTGGGAGGAGAGCCTGACGTGGCACAGTCACGTGACGGCAATATCTAGTCAATCCCCACTTGGGGAATTCAATTGGAAATTGAATCCCCTCCTACCCCACCTGCTGCTGCTACAGCCTACACCACCCGACAGGTCAGCCCACGTGCTGCAACATCCGCCTTACATGTACTCTCCATATTCCCATCCCAGGCCGGCTGGGGATGGGAGGTGTGATGGAATAAGGTCAGTACTTCAGGTATATACCACCAGGAGCAGCTCATGGCAGGACGAGCAACTCGTGGTGGGACGAGTGAGTGAGTGGGGAGCAGCTCATGTTGGGACGAGCAGCTCGCGTGTAGCTCACAGACACCTTATACCCGACACCTAGAGCCGTCATTAGGACAGACACCCCGGATACCCGACCCCCCCTCATACCTCCCCCAACTCCCCTGTGTCTCAGACACCCAGAAGTAGGAGTTAACCTAGGAATTTGTCTTGGTATATTATTCTGCGACTTATTTACGCCTTCAAAGGGTGTAAATGCTATATTTCTCAAGAAGTCCTTGATTTGCTAGTCCCCTATATATTCCCCTATGTATACACTGATACCTGCTCCACTCGGGGGACACGGTACCAAGATGACGGCCCCCATAGGGTGATTAGCCCGTCCCCTATATACCCCGTGTTGGCTCACAGCGCGGCGCCCATTAATTCCCGCAGTGGCCGCCGCCTCCGTCCGCCAGGGGGCGCCACCCGCACCGGGCCTCATTTCTTGCGGAGGGACACAAGCCGCAGCACCGCCATACATCACTGTCTCAAGGCGCGGGGTGTGGGAGGGGGGGGGGGTCCACGGTCGGCGCTACTAGCCCTCTGACGTCTCCACAGCTGGAGTGTCCACAGTCGTCATGATGCATGAATGCAGCCCTGCCCAGTCTACTCACCAGGTCTACTGCACTCATACAAGAGTGTATCAACCTCCAAGGGTCGTCATGATACATGAATGCAGCGGTGGCGAGTACAGTTCCTCATCAGAGTACAGTACATGCCTCATGGTGACAGAAGGTATGCTGCATTACAGCACCCTGCGTCCTGTAACGGTGTACGAGTCCATGCAGGGGACGCGGGGCTTGCCGTCACACATCCGTCTTTCTTATCTCAGGACCCTTCTGACACTCATATCGCCGTATGAGGACCGTATCAGCCGGACGGGCGACGGGCTGGGGGGGGGGGGGTGTATAAGAAAGAGTGTAGGGGGGGGGAGCTGTGGGAAAGCAGCAGAGGCGGCTAGTCTTGGATTCCATCACTCCCCCCCCCCCCTTACACCGGCACGACTCGGTAATCCGGCTCTACGTGCCGCGTTACTGCGGGCCTCCCCGGTCCGTACTCAGTGTCCGGCTGGTTTACCGATACACTACCTCACTGTGAGGAAACACCCCCAGCCATAAGAGGCTGTATGCGTACAGAGAGGTGGGTGAGGTGGACGGGTGGCGCCACCCCCCGGTATAGAATGGTGCAGGTCGGCAGCCCCCTCTGGTGGCGGCGAGATGGACTGTCGCGTGCCGCCGCTACAATCTATAACCACACATTGTACGGCGCCCGCGGCCACCCCCCCCCCCCTCCCCCTCCCAGTCTACTTCTACCCCCCCCCCCTCCACACACCCGTCCCTATGTCCGTGTTTGGCCGCGGGGACCAGTGTACCACTTCCTACTGCGGCGGAAGTCGGCAGCCCGCGGTGCAGGCTGGGGCGGCTGGGGTGCCCTATAAGCCGCAATACGGTGTGGCCATGGCGGCGTCACACCGGCCACATTTCTATTCAGCTCCTCCTCCTCTGTCAACTAAAATACTCCACCAGCCTCCTAAAGCACTCGGCCACTCTCCCCGTCCAGCTAGAGGAGCCAGCCCGGCTTGTCCAACTACGCCTTGCGGGGCTGGACATTACCCCGTTAAGGCCAGCATAGCGCTTTAATGTAGCATGGTCTCTGTCGGCATGATGCATGAATGCAGCCCTGGTGGGTAGGTCGCTGCATCCACGCATCATGCCGACCCTATACAGGCTGATCCGGGAGGAGGGGGATACACTCGTACTGAGAGTTAGGCATGATGCATGAACACAGATGGGTAGGCAGCGTGACGACCCAGGTGTATTAAAGCACCCTGCGGCCCTTACAGAGCTAAGGGTGGGGGGTGGCAGGACGCACAGACAGACACAGCGCGTCTCAGCTAAAAGCGGACACCCCCCCCCCCCCACCCCACCCCCCCCCCCCCCCCCGGGTGGCGTGTCTTTGATTGCGGCCCTTTCACACACTGAGTGCGTTCTGACAGCGCCACACAAGACGCCGCTACACCACACTCCCACCCACACACACACTCACGGAGCTCTCTCTGTGCACTCCAAGCTCCACCACACTCTCCACCACACGCCACACTCTCCATACACAGTCTTGGTATAACCACCCAGCCAGCTGCCTCCACCATGGCCCCCCTACCCGGGTGTGGCTGGTGATGGCCGTGTGTGTACAGAGAGGTGTTGGAGTGACATGGCGCCAGGTGTGGTGCAGGATGTGGGTAGAGAGGAGCAGGAGAGGTCCAATCTCTGCTGTACAAAGGGACACGTGAGGGAGGAGGCGGCTCCCGCTATCAGGCCGTACATAACCCTCTAGGTGCAGCATACTGCCTTAATGCCAGCTATCAGGCTGGGCACATAACCCTTCATATACAGCATACTGTCTTAATGTCCCTCAGCGTCATGATGCACGAAGGCCTCATCATGATCCTCCAATCAGCAAGTAGAGAATGAGCAGAATCCCTGAAAGTGTATTTCATTAACTTGCACTTCCTATTTTCTGTGTTATTTTAACAGGGGAGGGGCTTTGAAATAATGCTTACTTTCAGAGAAGTCACTGACGACTTACATCTCGTCATTCAGCCCGGCATGATGCTTGGATGCAGCACTGGTTGTGTAGCTCGCCAGGGCTGCATCTATGCAGTATGGCGACAAGGGGGGGGGGGGTGTTAAGTATGAAGTACTATGTGGCCAAGAAGGGTTAATACCCACATCCCCCCCCCCCCCCCCCACACACACACCGTCCACCACCACATCAAAGCCCGTCAGGTGACGGCGGCACCAGGAGGACGGACGCAGCGGGATCGGGTTTACGTCTGACGTCACGTCTGACGTCACGTCCTCACAGGGCCCGGATGTCCGCTCTAAGACGCGTGGCGCCGCGTGGTGGAGGAGGCTGGAAGCTGCCTGGGTGTGATTAGTGACGCTGTGAGGGCTGGGGGGGGGGTAGCCCTGGGTGCCTCTGTCACCCCTCCCTCCCACACCGTGTCTGGCTCCATTCTAGACATGGCTGCCATCTAAATATATATCAGCCCCAAGATGAGTATCGCAGTCATCCCTCCGTGTTCTCATGGAGCTCCCCCAATGAGGTCGGTGCGGCAGGATCTGCACGTGTCATGGGGTATAGCCCCGCCCCCTCCTGTATATACACATCCGGGCACCCACACACCTCCTAGCGGCAGCAGTAGTTCCCCCGTCCCCCGGCGGTCGCGCTGTGAGGGGGGGGGGGGGGTGATTAGGCCCGACACGCGGATAAATTCGCCGTGATGAGCCCATTTTGTGGCGAGGATTAAGTCGCCTGCAGCCAGCCCGTCTCCTAATGGCCACAGCCCCAATATTAATACACATGCCGCATCGGGCGCCCTCTGACGGCCGCGCGCTGCTCTAATGGGGTATGCACGTTGTCAGCATGATGCCTGAATGCAGCCGGAGTGGGTAACTCACCCGGCCTGCATTCACGCATCATGCCGACCATACTGCCCTGATGTAATCCCAGGGAGTCGACGTGAATACAGTCATGGCGCGTACAACCATCCTGGCTGCCTTCATGCATCAGGGGAATACCACACTATAGCACAATGCGGTCCTTAAAGGACTAATAGAGCTAGTTGCCCCCCTCGCGCATGCGCCTCCAGACTCACATCAGTCATAGCCTCGTCTCCGGCTGCCGCCCTGGAGGGGGAGGGGTGTGTGTGTGGGGGGGGGGGGGGGGGTGTTGGGGGTGTAGGGGGTGTAGGCGGCGGGTGTATAGGGATCCGACATAGTTGGTTGTCAACATGAGTAAAAGACACAGTGGTTGTGATGTGGGCACCAGGCCCCCTATTATCGTCCTGTAGTGAGACTCCACATGTCATTACTACCAGGGAGTGTTGGGGCAGCAAAGACTGCAGCTATCATCATTAGCAGCATTCAGCCCTGCATGCCTCTGGATGTACTCAGTCACCACAGACATATAGTGTAGTGCCATCCCACACAACCCCCATCTCTATACCCTACTCACACAGGCACTACATGCCCCTAGTGCCATCCCCAACCCACCATCTCTATACCCTACTCACACAGGCACTACATGCCCCTAGTGCCATCCCACACAACCCCCATCTCTATACCCTACTCACACAGGCACTACATGCCCCTAGTGCCATCCCCAACCCACCATCTCTATACCCTACTCACACAGGCACTACATGCCCATAGTGCCATCCCCAACCCACCATCTCTATACCCTACTCACACAGGCACTACATGCCCCTAGTGCCATCCCCAACCCACCATCTCTATACCCTACTCACACAGGCACTACATGCCCATAGTGCCATCCCCAACCCACCATCTCTATACCCTACTCACACAGGCACTACATGCCCCTAGTGCCATCCCCAACCCACCATCTCTATACCCTACTCACACAGGCACTACATGCCCCTAGTGCCATCCCCAACCCACCATCTCTATACCCTACTCACACAGGCACTACATGCCCATAGTGCCATCCCCAACCCGCCATCTCTATACCCTACTTACACAGGCACTACATGCCCATAGTGCCATCCCCAACCCGCCATCTCTATACCCTACTTACACAGGCACTACATGCCCCTAGTGCCATCCCCAACCCGCCATCTCTATACCCTACTTACACAGGCACTACATGCCCATAGTGCCATCCCCAACCCGCCATCTCTATACCCTACTTACACAGGCACTACATGCCCCTAGTGCCATCCCCAACCCGCCATCTCTATACCCTACTTACACAGGCACTACACGCCCATAGTGCCATCCCCAACCCGCCATCTCCATACCCTACTCACACAGGCACTACACGCCCATAGTGCCATCCCCAACCCGCCATCTCCATACCCTACTCACACAGGCACTACATGCCCATAGTGCCATCCCCAACCCGCCATTTCTATACCCTACTTACTCAGGCACTCCATGCCCCTAGTGTCAGTGCCATCCCCAACCCGCCATCTCCATACCCTACTCACACAGGCACTACATGCCCATAGTGCCATCCCCAACCCGCCATCTCTATACCCTACTCACACAGGCACTACATGCCCCTAGTGCCATCCCCAACCCGCCATCTCTATACCCTACTCACACAGGCACTACATGCCCATAGTGCCATCCCCAACCCGCCATCTCTATACCCTACTCACACAGGCACTACATGCCCCTAGTGCCATCCCCAACCCGCCATCTCTATACCCTACTCACACAGGCACTACATGCCCCTAGTGCCATCCCCAACCCGCCATCTCCTTACACTACTTACAAACACCACTGAGCTAGTCACCCTAGTGTCAACAGAGGAACGCTCGTGCAATTCCAGCACAGGAAACGCAATGCATTTTTGGCCTTTGTGTATAGGCGTGTAGCTGGTTGAATTTAGCTGGTTGAATTAACAACCAATGAGATAATGCCCCCTAAGAATTCCGCAGTGAAGGGCAGGGAGTTATGTAACAGCTTGTACCCATGTGACCGCTGTTATCAGTGCTAGTCTCGCCAGTTACAGGTTTAAGTAATGGATGCGCCCACAGGACGTCCAGCTGGACCCCTATACTATGCGTACTTGCGGTATGCAGCTTATAGTACATGTACCACAAGTGGTGGCAGCGGGCGGGGGGCGGTACATGGACATAGACTGGCTAACTGAGGGGAGATGCTTGGGGATGCAGGAGGCTGGTCACCTGACGTCTTCCTCAGCTCCTTCACCAATTAGGCCGGGTGTAGTACAATGGGGCGGCACTTGAGGCGGCCACGTGACCAGGCTACAGAGTGGTGTCTATAGGAGGCACAGAGACGCCGACCACTAAACAACCCCCCCCCCCCCCTCCTCCCCTGGATGAGGCCAATGGAGCAATGCCTGTAGCCTGTATAGGGGAGGCAGCGCCTTGGTTTCCTCATCGGCCACTTGTGTGGTTAAAAGGCCGCTTATAGTCTACCTCTGTGACGGTACCATTACAATATCAGATATATCCACACGCACTGAGGCCTCGTTGACATTGCTGTCATTGCTTTATTTCAGCAGGGTGCAAGGTAACAAGACTCCATACCCATGCAGGTGTACTATACGGGACTAGCGCATTATGCTACGAGGGCCGCCATCTTGGCCTTGAAGCAATGCATTGTGGTTAGGCCCCTGACTCCAGAGCATCATGGGTGAATTTCCGGGGTGAATTTCTTATCAGCACCATTGTTCAAGGTGTGAGGGGAGGGGATTCGCCTGGTAAGGAGATAGGGGTTTAGCCCCGACTACCTGAGGTACCAAGATGTGCTAGTCCCGTATAGGCGTCTAGCTGGATGCATTATCAACCAATGAGATAATTCCCTGGCCTTCACTGCGGAATTTTTAGGGTGCATTATGTAACAGCCTGTACCCATTGTGATTGCTGTATCAGTGCTTATCTCGCCGGTTACCAGATCAAGCAATGGATGCGCCCACAGGGCGACCAGACTGACCCGTATACAGCTGGTATATGCTGTACCCCTGTACTAGATGTCACTACATGGACAGGGGGTGCCTGGGACTGGGGGGGGGGGGGTGCTGTGTGTAATAGATCTACCCATGCTGCGGTACTTGTAGACTTCATTAGCGCCTTCTCTACCACTGTTACTGCTGCTGTTACTGCTGCTACTACTGCTGCCAGCACGAGGGGGGGGGGTCGGGGGAATGAAGTGACACCTTATTATGTAGGGACACCGTCAGCGGTACCACGGGGGGGGGGGCGACATAAACCCCCACTATGTTGTGCTGTAGGGGAGCGGGGGGTGGTGGTTGATGCTGTCAGACAGGTACTACAATGTACCTCAGGTCTATTTATGTAATAGGCCGCCGACAACCAACTCCCCACGCAAAGAAAGGCTGATATGGCATTTTAATATAGACACAGATAAGACATTCATAAGATATTTATATCCATAGAATAGCTATTGTATATATACACATGATCTTTTCACTCTCAGTTGAATAGACTTGTTTCCAATTTCTTGTTCATGTATTGCCGCTACAATACCATGGGATATCGATACCACGCCCGTACCTCCGCTAATAGAGTTCCTACATAGAAACCCCCTCTCCCCATAGCTCCAGTGTCACCGCTAATACATGTTCTCCCACACTGCTCTGATAAAGACTGCAGCTTTTTGTGCGGCACTTGTACATACATATACGGTACTAGCGCATTAGGCCAAGGGGGCCGCCATCTTGACTGCAATGCATTATGGTTAGGCCCCCTACTCCAGAGCAGTGCATCATGGGTGAATTTCCTATCAGCACCTTTGTTCTAGGTGTGAGGAGAGGGGATTAGCCTGATAAGGAGATGGGGTTTAGCCCCCGACTACCTGGGGTACCAGGATGTGCTAGTCCTGTATAGGGTTCAGGCGGGTTGCTATCCAACACCAGGGGGCGCCACCAAATTCGGTGGTGGCTCCCCCTGGTGTAAAAGCTGAACTACCATAGCTTGTTTCTGGTGACCTGTAATTAGGGGACATGCACCTATTATCGTTCAGCCTCAGTAGACCTATGACCAGTGCCCTGGGTCAATCAATCAATCAATCAATCATACATTGCATACAAACAAACCTTATTTCCAATTAATTCCAGTTATTCCAATTAGCTTCAGCGATGTTATATGTGTCTACTCCAGGTTGATATTGTGATCAATAGGTACATAGCCTCCTTCACTACATGTGTAGGGTACAAATTCCATTGGTCAATCCTGCATCTAAATTCTCCACCCCCACCCAAGTTACCGGACCAGTGCACATGCAAACCGCATATTATGTCCATGGTTATGCAATGTATGGCCTACTCCGTGTGTAGCATCCTATGTTGAATAAATAATCCATTCCAATAGTCCATGGAAATGATAATATCTGTCAGGCTTGTTCCTAAAAGTGTGTATCCACCAAGCTTACACTTTAATAATTACAGAACCAACTGACTGAAGACCCTACACAGTATAACTTTGGCTTTCTAGATGCTACCCCCCCCCCCCACTCCCAGGTGTGGCAGTCAGCCTCCACACCTCCAGGTGAGATGTACCTGTGAGATGTTCCTGTCACAGTTGCCCCCACCACCCTTCACACCTCTCAGCTGAGTGTGGCACTGGTCACTATATCAAAGTGAAGTCACACCAAAGCCTCTCCTTTGAGGTCGACATCTGAGGCACACTTCTAGAAGACAAAATTAGGTTTAATAGGAATTTTCAAATAAAGTAGCTATGATAACTTAATGCACTAACATGTACCAGTACCATTTGCTTTCTAATTTCGTGGGACCCATGCAGTGCTGCCAACCGAAAAAGAAGCTATATTTATACAGGGTCGTCACTTTATTTACACCCTCCCCTCCCATCTGCACCTCCTATTCCGATGTGGCCAGACCAAATGTCCAGCTGGATTCAGGGTATTCATCAATAGGCCTACATTTGGTCTTTGTTTTGTGTAAAGCAGACCATTATTAAGGAAACTGTGTAAGGGCATACAGGAATGCAATCACTATCATAATAAAAATGCAATGGCCCGATCCTTCAGTCCGACATACTTTATAATCATTTTATGACATGTTTATTATAAGAATATACATGTATACAGGAGTATTTTTGTAAAACACACGTAGGCATTGCTATGACTGGAAACTATTGCCTAGGTTTGTCATACCAAGACCTTGATGTGCAAATGTTCATGCCTACTTGTTTTATTTGTAGTCGTGCCACAAACAAATGTATAAAGCATTCAGATGTAAGATATGGATGGAGGGGGCAGTAGACCTACTGCAGTGAGCGCTAAATTAAAATGCCAGTTCCAATGCGCCCATTTTAATGCTATTATTGGTTCAAAATAATATACCATCCCCCTGCCTGATGTGTGCCTCAGCTCTCCACCTCAAAGCCTAGACCTAGTGTGACCCTTCCGCAGCCTCATATGCGGAGTTGTGCACCTAAACCTGTGACGTCATCACTGTGTGTAGTCCCCTAGAATGTGCGAGTTCTCGCGGGACTACAAGTATGGTGGACCCAGTAGGGATGTCGACTAAAGCCTATAGACAGACTGCCTGCAGTATGGCAGGCAGTTTTGTACATACATACAGACTGCCTGCAGTATGGCAGGCCGTGCTGATACGGGATACCACTGTCTTTGTCTGTAGAGCTGTGCACCCCACGACAAAGACCCTTGCAGGTTTTTTTTTGTGTTTTTTTTCTTTTTTGTTTCATTAAGTGAGGCGGGATGTACATGTATTTGTCATCATCAGATATGCATGAATAACATCCCCCTCCTCATTTTCATATCATACAGGGGTGTAATAAATAGGGTACATTGGTGGCACAATAGACGTAGCACTGGTTTAAGTGGAAGCCTAGATATTCCTAACTGTTTATCTCCGCTGTTTCCTGGACTGATAAACACTGCTGCAGAGGCTAGCTGAAGGAACCAGCGACAGGGGGACAAGATGGCGGCGCACAGAGGCTGACCCGCTACAGCCCTATAGGTTATTGAGTGACTCAGGATGCAGGTCAGTGGGATGTAGGAGCAGCTCAGGCAGAGCTCATTGTGTGACACACTAATCCAGCTGTGCTGAGGGATGGATAAAGGATTGGTCATCACCCTATCACCCCCATGCTATACTACTGTAGTGGTCCAGGGAAAATGGATTTTTGGTTTAACCAGGGTTTGAACCTGGGACCTCCCGCATCCGGAGTGAGCGTCATAACTACTTGACCACTAAACCTTGCTTGCCATTCTGGCCTTACACATATACATCTGGATTGGTAGGTATGAGGGGGAACAGTGATTACCCTAGGTGGCAAAGCCAGGGCACGGGGACAGATGTGGGCTCGATCTGTTCCCCTACACTACTCTTAGTGACCAGCCCTGCAGCCAATCTTAGTCTTTGTATAGCACTGAAGAAGTGTGCAATGCTGGTCTTGTACCGTTACATATGTCCTCATATAGAGGATAGACTGGACTGCGTCACAGAGAGCTGTTCCCTGCAATGCCCAATGTTGGCAGTCGGGTTATCTGCTTGGAGACAACAGCTGCCACACCTGACTCTCCCCCCACCACCAATGTTGACGCTGGGCTGCATCTTCCGTGCACGGCGTCATGTCCAGCCCCCACACCAGTCATGCACGGCGTCATGTCATCATGCACCCGGAACTACCCAGCATGCATTGGGCGCCAGACCAGAGTCAATCAATCATTGGCAATACGGCTGTGGTACCAGAATGGGTGAGAGCCTGGGACTGGGGCAGTCAATCTGTATGGTAAACAGATACACAGCCGTCATCTCAACCCAGGGGCACCTGGTTAAAACCAAGCAACCAGGCTAAGCCGTCTAAGCCGGAACCTTGTGTGGCCTTCCTGTCCTAATGAACTAGATGTGAGTCACAATTAGGTTAAGACCAGTGTAAGACTTGTATCCAGGAACCATGTCCAGATGACGGTCCGTGTGAGTCAGTCAGCATGGGGAGGTAGCCATGCTCCAGATCTCCAGCTGTGATGGATGCTAAACAAAGACCCCATAGGGAGCCGTGCAGGAAGCAGAAAGATCCTCTAAAGCCTCATGTCTGTCTGTATCTGAACACTTTAAGGAGGGCATTTGTTGTCATGATGCGTGAATGCAGCCCTGGCGAGTAGTAACTCACCAATGCTGTATTGGTGCATCATGCCGACCCTACGGGAGTGTCTCAACCCTTTAGGGTCGGCATGATGCTTGAATCATGAATGCAGCCCTGACGAGTTACTCGCCAGGGCTGCATTCAAGTTACTCGCCAGGGCTGCATACAAGTAACTCGCCAGGGCTGCATTCAAGTAACTCGACAGTGATTGGCCTAATCTCTGTACCCCCCCCCCCCCCCCGGTATAAAGCCGCCCAGTGGCTGTACAGATGTTTGTTTACGTTCCTCCAGGAGCTGCTCCGGCCGCCTGCCCGCTATCTGGGCCGGGAGTTAGTGAGTTAGGGACTGATATCTTATCTACTCACACGTTAATGAAGTTAAACAATGTTAGCGGTCCCACTGACGCTATCTCCCCCCCCCCCCCGGCCACCAGGGCGCATACCGCTGGTGTACGGCAGTGTAGATAGCCGACTACTGCTAGACGTGGGGGGGGGGGGGTGTACACCTACACTGTAGTAAATAGTAAACCACATCTTTATACAACTGGCTGTATTATATACCATTGCCACAATGGAGTAATTCATACCAAGTGCCACATGGAGTGGGGGGGGGGGGGGTCATTTTTCCTAGACCCCTAAATGTATTTCCTTCATTTGTTACACTTTTATTCTCAATGAGATAAATAAGCTTTCAATATAAAAGGTGCCTTCCCACAAATCCTCTCATCACTTGAATGTCATGATGAAAGGTTCTCGGGCAAATATGGAAGCAAACATTTATTTGACGATGCAAGTTGGGAGCCATTTAGTATCAGCTAAATGCTCTAGCATGGAGTTGTATAGCTGGGACCCTTATACAGTAATCATCCTCTCATATTGCATTAAAAGAGCCGGTTTTGTATCAACTTAATGCTCGATACCTAATGCTCTAGGGTGGAGTTGTATAGGTGTAACCCTGACATTGTGTCAGTTTAATGCTCTGGGGTAGAGCATATAGCTGGAACCCTTACAATGTATCAGCTAAATGGTGAAGGGTAGAGCATATAGCTGGAACCCTTAGTAATTATCCTCTCATATTGCAGCTTATGGCATTGATCCTGGTACAGGTTGACGTTACGTCACCACGTCGTTATAATGGCCGACCTCTCCTGTTTGCCGCGCTTACACCATACCTGTGTGGGGGGGGGGGGGGGGTGTCTATAGACCAGTGCGTCAAGAAAGGGTGAGTTTTTCATAGTAAAGTTGTTTTAATAGAATAGTGTAATGGGTATTTTTGATAACATCTCATATCAGGAGATTCACAGGACGTTTATCTTTCAAAAGTGTAAATTATAATGCAGCATTTTGAGGTCATATTCATGTATTTGTCACTCACGCTTCAGAAATGTTCAGAAAACCTCATCAACTGTTCTGTAAGGTGCCTCTATGTTGCAGCACGGGTCTGTAGGTAGGTGGTAGAGGGGTACACGTGAACCTGTGTACGGCAGCGTATTGACGCAGTCTCTAGTTGCCAAGCACCCCCACACACTCACACAAACACAGGCGGAGGTACACTGGACACCCAGGTATACACCTCAAAAGGCACCGGCAACTGGCAGTGTGGAAACGCACAGTTAAGTGGGTATTGAACCTATACTAAACCACTCACCCTTCTACCCATGCCCAAGTATACAGAGCCCCTGTGGGTGCTGGGTGCGGCACAGAGGACCAGTGTGGATGCTGATAACCCGACATCCCTAGTGTAGGGAGGGGCTCTCTGTGAAGAACACTTCTTTCACTTTGACATTTCTTTGAACATCCTCGTTCCTGTATATCTCTCCTTTATCGCCCACTTCTGCTGGCGTCCATTCTGTGATGTACACAGATGTCTACATTCACCCTATGGTTATCAGGTGTAGTGAATGGGCCACATTTTAACGACTCAGCCCTTCTCCAGGCTCTGGTTCTATACTCTGCTTGTGCATGTAGGGTAGATTCACCTGAATTCGGACACATACCCTGAGACGGACACTCGACTTTGTGGTTTATTCAAGCACTCTAATCCCTTCATTTGTGAATATTAGTAAAGTTAAAGTATTATTTTCACCCCCAAAAAAGCAACATTTGAAGTAGTAGTGTACATAAATAACCTCAAATTCCACTGTTTGTCTCAGGGTATGTGTCTGACTCATGGTGGATCTACCCTCCCTGTGTCTGACTGTGGGTATGTGTCCGACTCATGGTGCACCTACCCTCCCTGTGTCTGACTGTGGGTATGTGTCCGACTCATGGTGCACCTACCCTCCATGTGTCTGACTGTGGGTATGTACATGTACATCAAGCCGGCTAGCACCGTGTTGTCGGCCGGGGCCCCTTGAGTGCGGGTATATAGTAAGGGATACGGCCACTGACCCCCCCCCCCCCCCACCCGGCAA
>CANHQG010000386.1:0-34712 GCA_947462335.1 Harmothoe impar
TCTGCCTATTAACGACAATTGGTGGAGGCAGACAAAGGACACTTATACCGCTGTCAGAGAACCAACCACCTCCTAGAAATGTCCCTTTTTACTCTCTGCTGACCCCCCCCCCCTCCCCCCAAACCCACACCCACACCATAAACACGTCCTGTGTGTGTAGCAGCCTAGAGGTTGGTGACTCAGCACCAGGCTCTGCTACTGGTCTATATAGGGTCTAGGACACACTGCAGCTATTGAGTGGAAATCAGGAATTGAAAGCCTTGTACATGTACAGTTTGGCTGTTCAGTATTCAGGCAGAACACTGGCCAGTCTCAGACCTGGGCTCAGAGATAAGCACTGATGCAGCAATCACAATGGGTACAAGCTGAACATTACATAATACCCCCTAAGAATTCCGCAGTGAAGGCCAGGGAGTTATCTCATTGGTTGATAATGCATCCAGCTAGAGGCCTATAGTGGAAGGGGTCTGGTTTGCTACCACCAGGACCCCTACCTATAGTGGGACAGTACTGGACCTGGAGCAGACTGGAGGGTGTCTTGTCTCCAGGGCTTCCTGACGCCGAATCTGGGTCAGTCTGTGAGTGACGGTGCCACTTCCTCCAGGAAGTCACTCTCCATACATGATACAGCCTGCTCTCCCAGCACAGGTCGGGTTCCCACACTCACACAGCACACATGGCGGCAGAGCTGTCATTGCTGGCAGACTTTTTTTTTTCTCCCTAGACATTTCTTTTTACTGCTTTATCTTCCGAGAGGCATGTTTTTACACTGGATGAGGATGGGACATCTCCTCTGTTTGTCCTACACGAAATCCAAAGTCAGTGTTATGTTCTGGCAGCAGGGTTGAGAGTTGCATATTAGTATGGCATCCATTAATTACATACGCATAATTTTGCCCAAAATTGACCCCCCCCCCCCCCCTGTTGCAACATGTACGCATCGGGACAACCCCCCCCCCTATGTACATACTCAAATCAGTTAGACCTACCCTCCCCCCCCCCCTCCACACACACATAGGCTATCCGATTGCAAGCAACACCAAAGTTATTAGTTAAAAGAGGCCTTTAATGTCTAGGTTGCTGTAGAAATTTTGTAAATTTTGGTAGAGTCATAAATCACCAAAAGCATGGTCCAAAATGGCCAAAAAACATCCCTTATGCGTACACCATGCGTATGCCAAAATGGCCCTGGACCCCCCCCCCCCCCTTTCTGTACGAATCTGTACGCAATTGGCTTAACCCCCCTGCCTCCCCCTCAGTGCGTATGCAATTTATAGATGCCCCCTATTCTAACGCTAACGTTTTCAAAAGATAAAATGATATCACATTGTCACCCCCCCCCCTTGGGTCGAACTAGATGGAGACAGTCGCCACTACTGTACATCTTACCTACACTGCCCTTCTTAGGAAACAATTATATTTTTATTAGGCCACTCAAAAAAATAAAATGGTTTCTCATCACCGCCCGCATCATAAAAAGATCTGATTTTGAGAAAAACTTTTTTTTATTTTGGCAATTTTTTTTATGAAAAACATGATAAAAATGGACAAAATGTTAGCATATTTGGTATCAAATTGAAGCTTATGCAGTTAATAATGCATTCAGCTAGGAATAACTTGCATCAGAACAACTTTTGTGGCTCAATGAACTCCTAATTGCTAAAATACAAAAATTTGATCGTGAAAAGTCTAAATTTCCCTATATATTTCAGCCCCAAGTAAAAAAAAAAAAATTTAAATAAAAAACGCCCTCGTCATATTTTTCACTGCTTGGTGATGAGAAACCACTTTTTTATTGAGTGGCCTTCCTGTTTTTTATCCTGCAGTGGTGAGCCATTAAGGAATCTGATGGACAAAAGGCGGTCTTCTACTTTAGGTAGAGAAGAAAGGTTATTAAGAAACAAAGCGGGGAAAATGACTACCAAGAGTAAAATCAAAGAGAACTTATTCATCTCCCTTCCGCAGTATGTATGGCTATTTATGGCCATATGGTACAGTCAATGTCAGTCATATATCACGTGGGATGCCCACAGGGACTATTGTTCAATAGAATTGTGGCGGTAGTTGTGGCTACTGCCGAGGGCTTAACTACCCCCAGAGGTGTATTTATTTGGGAAGTTTAAGAACTTAGCATGCTAATAACAGTTCCTGGTATATCTAGCAAAAGGTAGGAATTTGAGATATTCAGTGTTATCCTTAAATAGGCATACTATATTCGACGTAATAAGCGCACAGTGGGCTTAATAAATGTTTATGGATAACTTTTAGTAGTTACGAGTTTAATTGAGGTCAAGAATTAAGATATTTTTGATTATTCATAGTAAATAAATCAGCCAAAAACGGGGTGTGTGCACTTATTAGAGGGTGTGCGCTTATTACGTCGAATACGGTACTCTCAGTTAATAGGATATTCTTCTCGGGACATAAAAAATAGTTTGTTTCCCATTTTTTTTTCCATAATACACAAACCACACGACAGAATATCAATCGGAAATAAAGGTGGCGTTCCCAGAGCTCCTTCCCATAACGGTCGTAAGGGCCCTCTAACACTATATACTTGTGGACAGGAAGCCCGATGTGTCCTTGAGACTCCTGCCACAACTAGATAAGGGTCCTGGTGGTACCTAGTCCTGTACAGACTCCTGCCACAACTAGATAAGGGTCCTGGTGGTACCTAGTCCTGTACAGACTCCTGCCACAACTAGGTAAGGGTCCTGATGGTACATAGTATTACCCAGACTCCTGCCACCACTAGGTAAGGGTCCTGATGGTACATAGTCCTGTACAGACTCCTGCCACAACTATAGGTGAGGGTCCTGGTGGTACCTAGTCCTGTACAGACTCCTGCCACAACTAGGTAAGGGTCCTGATGGTACCTAGTCCTGGCCAGACGCCTGCCACAACTAGACAAGGGTTCTGGTGGTACCTGGTCATGTACAGACTCCTGCCACCACTAGGTGAGGGTCCTGGTGGTACCTAGTCCTGTACAGACTCCTACCACAACTAAATAAGGGTTCTGATTGTACATAGTCTTACCCAGACTCCTGCCACCACTAGGTAAGGGTTCTGGTGGTACCTAATCTTACCCAGACTCCTGCCACAACTAGGTAAGGGTCCTGGTGGTACCTAGTCCTGTAGACTCCTACCACAACTAGGTAAGGGTCCTGGTGGTACATAGTCCTGCCCAGACTCCTGCCACAACTAGGTGAGTCCTAATTGTACCTAGTCCTGCCTTATGTCTTAACTAGGTAAATAGTGGTAGGCATGTACATGAAACTAAAGAACAATGGAACGGTGCCACTTCCATTGGGAATTCCCCACTGAAATGACCATCGTTCAGTCTAACCCTTACATGCCAACAGCAGAGGCTGGAACACCCCACCCTCAACCTCATGTGCTAGAGTAGGACAAAGCGGGCAGAAGGAGCTTTTGAGAGGACGGAGGTGGAGGATAGGGGGTTCAAAGGAGGAGAGAGGTCCAACAAGTAGTGGCATGAGATAAGAGTCCTCGTTCTGTACTATAGTCAATACCAACTACAGGACAAGAAGGGCATGAGATGTAAAGATCCCACGGGGGGGGGGCACTTGGTTTATTTTGTATACACAGGTGTGCGGCTGGCAAGGGTGTTGTTTTTTTTAGCAAAATCCCTCTAGTTAAGGGTCACTTTTCACAAAAATCCCTCAAGCCAAGGGTCACTTTCTTGGATCACTTTTGACAGGAATCTCTCCAACTGAGATTGCTCTAACCAAGATGCACGTTTCCGCAAAATCTTCTAAAACATAGGCCCTCTTGACCAAAATCCCTCTAGCCAAGGGTAAGGGGTTGTCAGAAGCCCAGCTCCACACCCGTATCAAAATAAATTTGAGTACAGATATCTGGGAGGGGCAGGGGGTTGCGGGGACACCCCTTGGTGTTGCCGCCATGTTATTCTCAGGCCCTACTGGAGGTGAAAAATCTAGCGTGTGATCCTAATCACAAAAGACTCAGGGATTTATTTTCCCATTGGATAAATCGTACCTACCGAAAGTCGGACCGAAAGTCGGACCGAAAACCGAACCGAAAGTCGCACCGAAAGTCCTACCAAAAATGAAAGTCCTACCCAAAGTCCTACCCCAAGTGTCAATTGTGTGTCCACAGATGGCAAACTGGTCTGACAAAAAGCGTCTCACCCACCCGACGTTTCAGATCTCCCATAGGTTTAACACTAAATGCCGAAATTGACGAAATGTCCACACTCGTACTGTTCATGTTTGTCTACAGTGAGGAAAAAATTATGTTTTTTAGATAGGTCTACTTTAGCAATATTTTTCAGGGGGTTCCGGTAGGGGTAGAAGAATGATTTTTGCATCCCTGTGTAGGAAAACACTTCAAATATCCGATTATGTGTACTTTTGATCGATGGGCCTATTGTTTCTATAAAAAATTGGGAAAATAAAAAATATATAATTCCCCCTAAAAACGTCTCACAGAGGCGTCGCATAAGACTCTAGGAGCATGGCTCCCTGAGTCAATTACAGTAAGATGGAGTAGGCGATGTGTCATATAACAACCTGTTTTATATACTGTGAGAAGAGGAAAAACTGTTGCCCCTCAGCAGCGGATTCACAGCTCAATACGCCTGCGCTCTCTCTCGTTCAGTGTTTTATGAATGAGTGTGGGCTGTGCGGAGGCACAGGGCGCCAGTGTAGAGGTCCTTATAAGATCACTCCCAAGGGCCACAGTCTGTCGTCTTTCCCACATTACTGTCCTTTATAGCATTACAGCCCCTAACCACCCTCCACCCTCACCACCCCGCCCCGTCTCGGCCGTCCTACTCTCGTTCCCAAATCCTTCTGAAGGAAGGCTCTGGTAACTGTCAAATGTTGGGATTTTGCTGGGTCCGGGCAACCCCTGCCGGAAGCTTGGAACCAGCGAACAGGAACAGGAAATGGAACCAGAAAGGCTGATGGTAAATCTGCCTAAAACTGCCATCATACATTCTGGTTCCATTTCCTGTTCCTGTTCGCTGGTTCAAGCCTACCAGCAGGGGTTGCCCAGACCCAGCAAAATCCCAAGTTCAAGGTCATTTGGCTGTCCCTAGAGCCTTCCTTCGGAAGGATTTGGGAACGAGAGTACAACCGTCCCTGCAGAGCACTACAGTGTAGACGAGCCTACTGTAAACCATCATGTGTAACCGCAGTCTTCGCAAAAAGCTTTTGGATCATGCAGGCCATTCTGTCTGGCTGCGTACCAATTTTGCAGACCTGGACCAGATATCAAAATAATATTTTTTGCATAAGTTTGAGTATAATTAGATGTTTTATTTAGAGAGAATAATATTATATTTAACAGAAAATTACTTTGCCTAAGTGAAGGAGCCTTATAGGCTTTGAGAATATGGTAAAACCTGCACCTGGGGTTTAACTATCGGTACATAAGCACTGTAGTTTACTTCTTAAACCCTGCCTATTACCCACACCCTGTGTTAAAGCCAACCCTATAACCAACACTCCGATCAGGGTTCCCACAAAAAATTCAGATTGAAATTCCATGACATTTTCATGACATTCCATGACAAAGATCTCAATTTTCTATGACGTTTTTAATATTCTTGTGGGGATCCCGGGGCCTAACCCCTGAGAAAATTTCTAAAATCTAGAAAGCAAATGGTTCATTCTCAGAGATTTTGTCATATAATTTCCATTATTTTCATTTTCCATGACATTCCATGACACATGGCAGATATTTTACAAAATTCCATGACATTCCATGACTTTCCAGACTATTCCAGACAGCTATCAAATTCCATGACTTTCCATGACATATGGGAATCCTGTCGGATTCTGATTCGCGTATAACGCGCGGTTAGCATGGTAGGTTTTACGGTAGCTGCTCAAAGTAAAGCACCTGCCCCACCAGCTCTATTACAGGTGCTCACACTCACCTAGCAGCTCAAATACAGGGTTTATTTTTTGGAAATACAAGATCTCCTATGCTTAAGCACTGGAAGGCCGTATTCAATTCCCTGCATTGAATAGAATGTGGCCGTATTCAATGGGCCAAGAAAAAGTTTTTTTATCCCCTAATTAAATGGCTTTAAATATTTAAAAAAACACACACAAATGCCAACTACATTGATACCACTCTGATGTATTTCACAGTGGGTGTAGTTCCTGCTATATATAACAGATTCAGCCCTTTCTATTCCTTGACCTAATTTCTAACTGCCATTACAATACCACATATTGCTTCTTTCACCCATGAATACTGCGCCAACAGTATTCATGGACAGCATTCTCAGATTCACTAGGGTTAATATCAAACGATAGACCAGAGGTCAAAGAGAAAATAGCCAGATGACCAAAGTTGAATTCTTCGCTAGCTCAAATCTACAGTATTTACAGCATCCATCTTCAGTTACGGACATGTGTTTATTTTATGTGGAGAAACAAAATTACTATGTTTAAGTCCTAAAATGGCCGTTCTCCACACCCCCGTGGAGAAACTGATGCTCATTCTCCATGAGCTGTTTCTACATAATGATGTCATCAAAATAGCTATGAACCCAATCTCTAATTGTACATTTTGATGAAATTAATCAAGAATTACATGACATAAATACAGAGATCTACTCTAATCAGTCTGAACTCCTGGTTTCTCCACTCGTGGTGCATTGGATCATATCACACGAGGCGGAGCAGAGTGTGATATGATCCAATGCATCACTGTGGAGAAACCTGTCGTTCAGACAGATTACCGTGGACTAGTATGTAATACCTCGATAGATGTAAGTCGCACCCACCCCACTCTCTACGTTAGATGTCTGTGATGTGAGTCCCACCCACCCTACTCTCTACATTAGAGACTAGTCTGTGATGTAAGTCGCACCCACCCCACTCTCTACATTAGATGTCTGTGATGTAATTCCCACCCACCCCACTCTCTACATTAGATGTCTGTGATGTCATTCCCACCTACCCCACTCTCTACATTAGATGTCTGTGATGTAATTCCCACCCACCCCACTCTCTACATTAGATGTCTGTGATGTCATTCCCACCCACCCCACTCTCTACATTAGATGTCTGTGATGTAATTCCCACCCACCCCACTCTCTACATTAGATGTCTGTGATGTAATTCCCACCCACCCCACTCTCTACATTAGATGTCTGTGATGTCATTCCCACCTACCCCACTCTCTACATTAGATGTCTGTGATGTCATTCCCATCTACCCCACTCTCTACATTAGATGTCTGTGATGTAAGTCCCACCTGTTCACTAAGTTACACTACACACAGACACAGCCTGCTGCCTACACTACACAAGTCTTCCTTCACTACCCATGGCTGCTGCCTGGGTACATCAGGGACTCTGCTTCACAGCCGCCATTTTGTGTTCAAATCAAGAGCTTCCCTACGGAGGCCTCATCTTGCTGCTGTCACCAGCTCCAATGAATGTGCCTCTACATGGGTAAAATTTGACACGGACGACACGGCCCCTTTAAAAATCGACATGTGCAACACGGCCCCTTTAAAAATCGACACGTATGACACGGCCCCTTTAAAAGTCGACGGACACAGGCATTCTTATAATGCCCCAGTATATCCTACAGAAATAAAAATCGACACAATGACTCGGTCCTTCTTGCTAAAAATCGACACGGCGACATGGTCAAATCCGAGGGTACCCATGGAGAGGCACATTAATGTGTACCCAACTATTTGGCTGTGTCGCGGTGTCGATCTTTAGCAAAAGGGCCATGTCAGTGTGTCGATTTTTATGTCTATAGAATATACTGGGGCATTATGATGATTTTTAAAAGGGCTGTGTCACACGTGTCAATTTTTAAAAGGGCTGTGTCGCCCGTGTCGAATTTTACCCATGTAGAGGCACATTAATGCTTGGCAATCCTACCTGGTCTCCGGCAAGCCTACTTACACGACTTACACCAGCAACAACACAGAAGCGTTACCATCAGGGGCTCACCACCAGGCCGCTTACTGAGTTGTCACACACCGAGTCTAAGCTGGACCAGTTTTCACCCTAGGCTCATTTTCTTGTGTCCACACCACTACTACCGTGGGAAGAAGGCCTCGGCAAACACCCCCCCCCCCCCCCACCACCACCCATGTTACTAGCCCCCCCTACCCCTAGTGGTCACCCCCCCCCCCCACCAACCATGTTACTACCCTCCCTACCCCTAGTGGCCTCCCCCCCCTCCAGCTGTGGATCACAGGGGACATGAGGGACCCCTTTGATCATGATTGCCATGGCAACATGTTGGGTCCCCAGGCCCTGGCTGCAGCTGGAGGGTTCAGGAGGCCCCTCACACAGACTGGGGGGGGGGGGGGGGGTCCTTACTATGGTGTGTAGTAGAACCTACCTCTTATAGTAGGTCTTTTCCCACATTGAAACCTCCAAGGACCGCTTAGTGCTTTATTGTACTACCATAAATTCTCTGTATAAACCTAACCCTAATATAAGCCGTAGCCCTTACTTGGGAGATTCATGTAGGCCTAAGCCGTACCGTATTGTCGCATATAGGTGCCGGGTTTTGAATAGGTGCCTCCCTTGAATAGCAGCCGGGGGTAATAGGACTTTGAAATCAATAGGTGCCTGGCCTTGAATAGGTGCCGGGGGATTATCCTAAATGCTGCATACACCTAATGATGGTAACCATTTTAGCAGGAGGATGCTGAAATGGCTTGATTACCAACTTGTTTATAGTGCAATATAACGGCTCTTTGGCCGTATTCTCCTTACCCAGGGGGTCTAAAACAATAGCTGCCTGGCCTTGAATAGCTGCCTGCCTTGATTAGGAGCCGGGGGTACATGGGTGTCTAAATAAATAGCTGTCTGGGCACCTATATGCGACAATACGGTATATGTGGTCTGAAAATTGCTAATTTAAGACTGTGCAATACTTATAGCTAAAACAGTCATATAATTCTCACCCTCTTCTTCAGAGGATCCTGCAAGCCGCACTGGGGTTCTGACTCTATTACAAGACGCGGCTTCTACGCGAGAATTTCAGGGGCATGGCAACCGGGGGGACACGTCATCAGCATGGAGTATGAATGAGGCACTGGCGGGTTACTCGCCAGGGCTGCATTCATGCATTAAAGCATTATGCGGCCCTTAAAGCGTTGATACAAGCGTAAAACTGATTGGCGACATCTGACCAAGTTACCCATGTCAAATGACACTTTGCCTCTACTACTTAGAGGCAGGACAGGTCCATCATATAGCAGCAAATAAGATGTAGCGAAGAGTTTGTTTCTAATGGCACACATACTAAATGATTGGCGAAAGCTGCCGTGTAGTCCAGGTTGCCAGCGTCAAATAGCACTTTGCCTCGACTACTTGGAGGCAGTCCATCATATATATATATAGCTACAGAAAATGTAGTTGAGAGTCTGTTTCTATCGATACAAGTACAAAGGGGACTATGTTACTATGCTTGTAGCCAATTTGGAATCGACTGTGTACATAGACCCTCCTGTGGCCATTGGGTGTCCTGCTATGTCCCAGGCCTCGTGTGTGCAGAGGGTTTGTCTTATAAACCACTGTTATACCAACATATGCTCCACAAACAAGCACATATGTAAGTTAATATGGAAAACTGAGTGTCTATAGATAAGCATTGGCCCTATAAACCTTATACTTTGTCTGCAATGACGACTTCTAGTTCACCCCCAATCAAAACATGGGGATCTCTCAAGCCAAGTATTGTAATACACTTGGCTGGCCCTCTCTCTACTATGTATGGTGCTATCACAGTTCATCCTTCCATTTATATCCACTGGATGGTGAAGTGGCCTCTATGCATTATCCTGCATACCTTCAATAAGGCTGAGACTCAGCCTGGTTATTTAGAAACATGATGAATGGAAAATTGGTTAAATCTTTGAAATGCATAATCTCTCGGCAGAATTGGCTTTCCCACGGCCACCCTGAAAGATGAATGTGGTGGTGCTGTATTTGTCATTCCTCCCCTGTGCATGGTGGATCATTCTCCCAGCACAATCTCAAATAAGACTCTGCCAGAACATTTTTGTGGAAGAAGGGTCAAAAGCAGTGCCAGTTTTGTGTTTTCCTATCCGCATCACACACTGCGATCTCCATACACTAAAAATAGAACTGAAGAAAATGTCTTACTTCGACCATGAAAATATGTCCAATACTTCTACTATCTTAAACAGTTGTTCCTCATACATCCCAACAAATATTTGAATTGACTCATAGTTGTATAAATACATACCATATTCGACCTGGGCGCTTATAAAATTATTTTTATGGCGTTTTCAGTACTTCAGAGTTTAATTATCTCCAAAATTTGGGAAATGTGAACCTTTGTTCTAGTCTGAAATGCCCCAAAATGGGGAGGGGGCGCTTATTAGGGGGAGGGCGCTTATTTACGTCGAATATGGTATATTTCAAAATGTAGGTAGGTTTTGGCAGAGAAGAAAGTAGTGCTGGTACAATCGGATGGGAGACTCTGCTGTGAGATTGGTGTATCAGATAGGACGTTATCTACCAGTAGTCAGAGATGGAGCCGGATAACACGGTCGGTTCAGCGGCCAGACAGACAGAGCAATGTGGCTTCAGTGGTGGCTTCTCGGCTCTTTACCAGCCGCACGGTGCTTTAATATGCAATGCCCTTTGTTCACATGCATAATTGTCTCAGTATACCTTAAAACCTTGCATATAGACCGCAGCGAATCTGCAAGTCAGATTGCCAGTGCGGCTTATAGGGGACTGGATGGAGGTGCGCTAGTTACGGCGACATGCACTGATAAGAGCTGATAAGACTGTTACAAGCCTGTCCCCTGTTTGTCCCCTATTTGTACCTACAGTGGTATGTTTTATCAGTGGGTTTAACCTCAACCAGCGAAATTTTAAATGGCGGACCCACAGGGTATAGCTCCAGATTCCTATAGGATCAGGACAAAGTCACGGTGTGGCTTATACGCCAATTTTTATATTTATGATACAGTACCAAATTTGGGATTCTCAAACCCCCTCTGCAGCTTATATGATTTGTCAAAGTTAGGAATGTGGCCAATACATGAGTTACTTATATTGGAGGTTTTACGGTAGTCAGATGGAGCCGGATAACACGGACAGTGCAGCAGCCAGACAGCCAGCAATGTGGCTTCAGTGGTGGCTTCTCGGCTGTCATCATGATGCACCAATGTAGCTGGTACTGCATTGCTGCAACATGCCGACCCTGTGGGAGTATCCCAACCCCATAAGGTCAGCATGATGCATGAATGCAGCCCTGCCGAGTTACTCGGCAGGGCTGCATTCATGCATCATGACGACCAAGGGCATGGTAAATTAATACATTGTGCCGCCCTTAAAGGGTTTACAAATGTCATCTTTAAGGGACATGCTGTCCTTAAAGGGAGCAATGCCCTTTGTCGACATACATAATTGGAGCGCTGAAAGTTAATTTCCAGAGCTGCATTCATGCATTGTGCATCACTCAAATTGATCGCCTTATTGCGTCAACAAAATTGTATTTCCATATTTCCATAAAAGCACAGGTGCAAGACATTAAGTTTGATATACCACTGACTTTTGTTTTGGCTTCATGAGATGATGAAGCCTTTCTAGTCAGTGCACTGTCACATCATATCACTGTCATGTGACAAACACTATTCATAAGGTATTGCAAAAATACATACAAAAACATGGTTTCCATGAATTGATGGTTTCATATCGTTAAAGGCCCAGCGCCCCTATATATAGAGCTGAGTACCTGTCACGACTGCACTCTGACTGTTACTGGACGTGCAGTAAGATCTGCGGCTTTAAGGCAAGTAACTACCCCATGACAGGAAAATATGATAGATATTGTATATCTAGCCCGTCCTTCTTCCATAGGCTAGTACATTGGAGATTGTATTTGTCCTAAAAGGAGCACAGAACAGTAGCAGGCTGCAGGGTGCATTGCCGGCTCCTCTTGTGGCTACTTGTTCCAATACTAAGTAACCCTTTGAGGACGGATGTCGCTAAACGATGACATTTGTCGTCATGATGCACCAATGCAGCCCCGGCGAGTAACTCCCCAGTGCTGCCTTTGTGCATCATGCCGACTCTTCGGGAGTGTCTCAACCCCATGGGGTCGGCATGGTGCTTGAATGATGCACTGGCGAGTTACTCCCCAGGGCTGCATTCATGCATCATTACGACCAAGGGCATGATGCATTAATGCCTTATGCCGCCCTTAAAGGTTTGATGGCCCTGGGGAGGCAGAATTGGGGGCAGTGGGGAGTTCCTGAGGGCACCACCAGAGGCGCCACTAGTGTGTGATCAGATGGTATCAGCGTCTCCGGGGCCGGGGGGACGGGGGAGGGGGGAGGGGGAGGGGGGGAGGGTGCAGGAAGAGCTTTAGTCCTCTTGACACATCCATGAGGGGGACACTTAAGGTGGTACCACCCTAAATCCGCCACTTCCGGGTAGAATGGCCAAATAGTCCCTCAGAAAATTAGTTATTTTTGGGAATTCGGACCTCAGGGTGGGGGTAAAAGTATTAAATGTATGCTTATTTGGGATCATAGTAATCTGGAGGTGTTTGTTTATAGTCCAGGCTAAATATTTTATTGGTACCATGTAAACAGTGGAGGGTTATGGGGGTGAAACGGCCATATATAGTATTCATACACTGCTTAGGTCTCACGGCACAAAATCAATGTCCTGGTTTCCATGGCGATTTATACTAAATCTAGGCTGACTTTTTTATTTTGGGCCTATTGTATAATTTTCTCCATTTCAATAGCTAAAATGTGGTATATTTGGCTTAGCTCTCAGGGAATTTTAAGTATTTCAAATATTAGACCCAAGGTGTGTGACGTTGATTTTTCCGAGGCCCGACTAGGCATTTAGGGTGGTACCACCTTAACAGTAGAGAAATTCTGACAAAAGTAGGCGAAAGAAGCTCAAATTTTAACCCGTTTCCCCCTTTTTCTGTCAACAATTGTTAATTGTTGGTGCAGTACACTGCTCATATTTGAATATAAACATCTAAAATTACATATTTTCATGGATTTGACCAAGGAATGTTCCAATTTTCTCAAAAAATTGACCTCAAAAGCAGGCGTCTGCTTTGATCGCCATCAATGGCGCCCGGAAAATATTTCCACGTCCTCCCAAAATTTGGCAAAAAATGGGATTTTTTAGAGTCCACATAGCAGTTTTAGTATCAAATGTCAGGGTATTGTATCATGCAACAGGTTAAGCATAAAATATATGACAATTCCATTGGTTGTTATGGGTTGCCATGGCAACCAAACAACATATTATCTTACTTTAGGGCCTATTTTGGGCCCAAAACAGCGATTTTGGCCCCAAAATGACCATTTTTGGGCATTCTCATGGGATTTGGTTGTTTCCCTAACTTCCTGAGAGCTTAGTGGGCCTAGCAAGCTTAATATAGATGTCATTTGCTGCAGTTAGAGGTATGTTGGACATATTAAAGTCAGGCCCGATTTTTGTCCACGACCGATTGAAAAATTGTGTCTGAAACCCAGACATTTTGAGCAGATTTTTGTCGCTGCATGCCCGACCATGGCCTAGTTTAGCCCAAATTACTAAGAAAGTAGGGTTATTAGGCATATTGTGGGGTTTATTTATGACTTAGGGTATCAAATAGCTTCTATTTATGAAAGAATTATCTGGTAACCATGGCAACCAAAAAATCACTTATACTGTTAAGGTGGTACCACCCTAAATCCGCAACTTCCGGGTAGAATGGCCAAATAGTCCCTCAGAAAATTAGTTATTTTTGGGAATTCGGACCTCAGGGTGGGGGTAAAAGTATTAAATGTATGCTTATTTGGGATCATAGTAATCTGGAGGTGTTTGTTTATAGTCCAGGCTAAATATTTTATTGGTACCATGTAAACAGTGGAGGGTTATGGGGGTGAAACGGCCATATATAGTATTCATACACTGCTTAGGTCTCACGGCACAAAATCAATGTCCTGGTTTCCATGGCGATTTATACTAAATCTAGGCTGACTTTTTTATTTTGGGCCTATTGTATAATTTTCTCCATTTCAATAGCTAAAATGTGGTATATTTGGCTTAGCTCTCAGGGAATTTTAAGTATTTCAAATATTAGACCCAAGGTGTGTGACGTTGATTTTTCCGAGGCCCGACTAGGCATTTAGGGTGGTACCACCACAAGGGTCTGTTACGGCGTAATGAGCGCCATTTTGAAAGGCAGAGGACAAGCTCGCTCCAACCGAGCGTCAAGCTGGGTGCAGCCGATAATGTACTGTTACTGTAAATGTAGATATTTTCGCGTGTATAAATTTTGATGATTTTGTTGAAAAGTACACATTCGCGTTTATTTAAATTCACGATTTTTGGAAGATTGTAGTAGTATGACTATATTGTACAAATTTTCGCTCTGTACATATTTTCGCAATTTTTAAAAGTCTCGAAAACTGCGAAAATACGTACATTTACAGTATATCAAGGCACCCGGGCACTCTTTAATTCGGCAGGGGCGTTACCCCTGGCGCTTATACAAGACACTGGCTTAGACCAGGACTCTGTTGATACCCTGCGCTAATCCGCAACAGTATGGTCATATGTCATGCCACTTTGTCAAGCAGCTAGCATATATCTACAGGTACAGTCTTTGCGAAACTTTTTCATCCCACAGGACATTCCGTTCTGTAAATGTTCAATGTTGCAGGACCAGCTACATCTTTGAAGGACCAGATAGCCACATATCTGTTGTGCAAGTATAAAATAGTATTGTCCACTAAAATACATTATATTTGTTATCATTTATGGCCAAATCAGGATGGATAAATAGTTTTACATAGTATATTGACAAACATGTTACAGCTTTAAAAGCCCTACCAAATTTGTTTAGTTCAGAAAAGCCCAACTGGACATTCAGTCCTGCTACACTAGGCAATCTGCTGGACCGGTGGCATTCTAAGTGGACATTGCCACTGTCCTGCATGTTTTCACAAAGACTACAGGTACATGACTCACTGTGGGCATCTAGTGAACAGGGCTAAATGTCCTGTCGAAGTTGGCTAAGCCACGTGCCAGTCTGAGCTTACCACCCCAACCTTGAGATTGTACATTGAACTAGTAATTCTTGTTCTTGGTGAGAGAATTTCACCAAGAAAGTGATACCCAGTAATTCTTGTTAAGTAATATATTTTGTGCAACAGATGGGGCCAGTATGGGGGCATGTCCACATATTGTACTTGGGGAAACCCCCTCTGACATCATAACAATATGTTCACATATAGTGACTGCCTTTAGTATCATTAAGATACAGGTCTGTAACTCACTGTTATTGTATATATTGTACTGGGGGAAACCCCTCGCACATGATCATTACATGCTCACATATTGTACTTTGTTGAGCCGTATTTTGTTGGGCCCCCTCTGACACCATTCTTTGGGTAAACCTATATACATGTATACATGTCACTGTTACTATAGCATGTATACCGTACCACGGTGATAAAGCGCCTGGTCTTGAAAGAGCGCCTGTCTTGAATAAGCGCCAGGGTTATAGGGGCACCCAAATCATTCTTGATCACTAAAATCATGACCTTGAATAAGCGCCTATCTTGTATAAGAGCCCCGCCAAATTGAAGAGCGCTACAGCGCTTTATCACGACGGTACGGTAGCATGTACAAAGCCAACCCTCGTGGCACTGGGTACACCATAACAGGCTGTAACCACTGCTTTCTACACACAGACTATGGGAGCAGAACACCAAAGATGGACTGTATTCAGATTCTATGCTGGAGTCTAGTCACCATGGGATGGGCTGATAAGGACTGGCAAAGGGACGTGATAGCCATGTAAGTGATGGGCAGCTTAACTGTATAGAGCTGCAGGCTATCCTCACTCTGCAAATACAGCGGCGGCCAGCCGGCGTACTTTTTGCTGCAACTTATCCCAAAATTGCAGTTTTAGAATCAAATTTAGAGCTATTCGAGTAATTTGCATGAACATATTTATAAACTTTTCTTGGATTTTTTATAAGTATTTCTTTCCAAATTATAGTGAGGGGATAGGTCATTTTGGACATCGATGCAAATCCTGTTCTGCCTTGCTGAGGTTTTATAGTGTAATTTCTAAGCATGTTTAGAAGCCTACTCTTTGAGCTGCAATTTTATGGCGATCTCCATAAATATTAAATATGCATTATAATTTGTTATCTTTAATATAATTATAATAATGAGGCTGTTGTGATGCTGCTTCGTCCTTGCCCCACTCACCTATATCTTACTGCCTGTCACCATGTTTGTACGTACCTGTAAGACAAGGGGAAACACCGTTAGCTTTACACACATGGAGGAGAATTAGGCATATCTATTGGTACATTAATAAGGCCAAAAAAAGAAAAAGGTTTGTTTCAGGTCACCCGACCGACCCTATCTAAACAGGGCCTACCCTATGTTTTTTTATACAATTTTGAAGATATATTTTTTTAATACTTTTTGGGGATAAATTTTAGGTTTACAAAATTTTGAGAAAAATCTCCCCATTTTTACACTTTTTTGTGTCAATTTTAGAGGGAAAGTAAAATAAAAGTTTAAAAAAGTTTAAGAAATCAAAAAGAAATCCGACCTACCGACCCTAGAGTTTCTTCCCATGTTACCTGAAACAAAACTTTTTTTTATTTGGCCTAAATCATGACCTTTTATAATCTTGTTCAATTGAAGTATCATCCTATAGAAAATCTCTTTTAGTGCTCCAAATCTGACCCAGTTACTTGTGGTTAGGCAACCAGAATATATTGCTCACTGTCTCTGAAGTCAGGCCCAATTCTCCCAATCTCTGAGGGATTCTGTTCGGGGGATATGTTCACACAAACAAAACAGATGGCCGACTTATGTTGAGCAGCTTCAATCCCCATCCTATATACTCTCCCCCAAATATCCCCTTTTACCCCCCCCCCCCCCTGCCCATCCTCCCTCCCCTCTCACTGTTTCTGTACCTTAAATCTTACCCGTCCTTCTACCCTATATCCCTCCCCCACCGTCCCCCATCCCCCACCGTCCCCCATCCCCCACCCTTCCTCCCTCCCCCACCCTTCCGTCTTGATGTTATTTACCATATATTGTCCTCAAGATATGCCCCTCCTTCTCACCTATCCCTAGATCTCTCCTCCCCTATGCCCTCTCCCACCCCTAATGCCCTTCCCCTCCCACCTCATTCCATCCCGCACTCTTTCTTCCTACCGCAAGCCCCCCCCCCCTACAGGCTCCATAAGCCGCCCTATATCCGCAGATTCCCCGGGGGATCTCCGGACAATTTGTGACCATCCTCTGACCTTACCACAAAGGTCAAGGACGTAATGGCCACCTGTCCGGTTTCCATGACACCCACTTTTACTGTTTCCTCTTTTTTTTAAAATCCCTTTTTGGAGGTTCAACTTCTAACATCATATTAAATAGCATGTGCCCAAAGTGACTGAATCCCCCGCCTGACCTAGACAGCATTTACAAAGCCTCATCTGTATAGATAAGCTTTATATAGCCATACTTTGACCAAATTAACCTGTGTTGAAAATAACCCCTGTATATACAGTCTTAAGGAAAACATGCAGGACATTGGTAATGTCCTTCTATAATGCCACCGGTCCAGCAGATTTAGAAGTGTAGCAGGGCCGAATGTCCACTCGCATGTTGGGCTTTTCCGAACTAAAAGAATTCAGTTGGGCTTCTAAAGCTGAAAATATGTATGTCAATATACTGTGTAAAACTATATATCTATCCTGATTTGGCCATAAATGATTACAAATAAATTGTATTTTTAATGGACAATACTCTTTTATACTTAAAATGCAGAAATAATCAGATATGTGTCTATCCAGTCCTCCAAAAAAGTAGCCGGTCCTTTAACATTGAAAATTTGCAGGACCGAATGTCCTGTGGGATGGAAAAGTTTGCCCAAAGACTGGATGTATACTGTTGAGGGAGAGCATCCATCGTGCTATGTGCACAGCAGATGTACCAGAGGCATATGAACAGGCAGCAGGCCTAATAGCCACTCTAACTACCATACAGCATGTAAGTACCCCCCTACACACACACAAGTAACCCCCCCCCCAGCCCACCACACACACAGAGAAGCATACAGCCCTGCACCCTTGAACACTGGCACAAAGAAAACACACCCAAAAAAGATCAAAACATCTCTGATATTTTGGCCAGATTTCCTTCCTTCATTTTGTTCTGAAGGTCACTAAGAAGTTTATGACTCTATCTTTCCTGCTAGAAATTTAAGTGTTTTTTAAAGTATATAAAATAGAAGAAGGGCCGTCCTAAAGCATCTCTGTATGTCTATTTACTTACTCTTCAGTAGCACTATTAGCCACTATTCCTACCAGAGCACACAGACCCTGAGCTCTGCCCCACACACAGGCTCCACCACTCTCCCAGCACAGTCTCAAATCAGACTCTTTCAAAAGGCTTGGACCTCAGGAAATCTTCTGTGGAGGAAGGGAGGAAACCGGTACTACTTGTCTGCTCTCCCCTCCCCATCACACACCATCATGCACACACTGCAGTCTTAATAGGGAGTTTTAGCAGGCTCTACGTAGACGTACACGTAGCCGTACGTAGCGTGTCGCCTAGCAACCCTTCTAGTGACGTCAGCAGTTTGTGTGCTCTTTGCTACATCCAGTGAGTGCTACGTACGTCAAAGACGTAGCAAAGCCGTTTGCTACGTTAACCACTACGTATCTATCTAGCACTGGATTGAGCTAACATATCATATTGAAAATTAATAGGAGTCATGTACGGGTATATCTGCCTCTGCTAGGTGAAAATGATATAGATTGATGAAGTAGAACATAAAGAGAATAAAGCTCAAATAGAGACGTACGGTAATTTTATTGTGCAACGACTATGCCAGGGAGGGTCTGGGTGCTAAAACTCCTTTTACTGACGTACCTACAGGGGCACGTAGCTCTCCCTACGTGTACGTCTACGTCTACGTTTTGCTTGCTAAAACTCTCTAATACACCAAAAATGGTTCTCAACAATAATTTCGATTTCAACCATGACAATATGAGCAATACGTCTGCAACTTTTAATATATGTTTTTCATGTGCCTCTACATGGGTACCTGTATTTTTGACCATGACGCCGTGTCGATTTTTAGCAAGAAAGGCTGTGTCGCCGTGTCGATTTTTATGTATGTAAGGACTTAGAGAAAGATTTCTGCAGGTCGATTTTTATCCTTTATTTGTGTGTGTCCGTCGATTATTAAAAGGGCCGTGTCGATTTTTAAAAGGGCCGTGTCGCCGTGTCGCACGTGTCGATTTTTACCCATGTAGAGGCACATATATCCCTTTACATATTTGAATCAATCATACTTATGAATGTTCATGTTAAAAGAATGGCGTAAGTACCGCCACATTTTGGGAGAGAGTAGTACTGATAGAAAGAGATGAGAGAATCTGCTGGGAGATTGAGGCCCCATCCTCCCCCCCCCCCCCCCCCGAGTACACAGCCCCACCACTCAGTGGTTATTATATAATAACAACATTGTCCCTATTCCTGGAAGGCTGGACTAAAGATGGCCGAGTGGCAAATGGAGGCAAATGGCGGCCTGATAAGCCGCATAGCTCACCCAGATAGTGTAGTAGTGTGTCATCCACGTGCCAGGTCCTGCTGATGTGTGGGGTATGGTCTAGCCTACACAACAGCCATTTTGTCACAGATCCCATCTGCTCAAATATCAGGCATGGGATTTGTTTAAAAAGCAGCCAAAACACAGCCAAAAATAATTTTCTCATTTCAAGAAACTAAGATAAATAAACTCACCTGGTGGACAAATGACTGGTTTTAAGAAAATATGTTTTCTTAAAACTTGTCATTTGTCCGCCAGTCGAGTTTACTTATCTTAGTTTCTTGAAATAAGAAAATTATATTTGGCTGTGAAGACGTTACCTGGGGGGCATTTTGCATATTCTGCATGGCATGGAGCCCTCTAGAGGCTCCGACCCCCCCCCCCCACCCTAACCCACCCATCCACCCCATAGATGTTAAAAATGTTACAATGTCCTTTTGATCTAACCTCTCTGTGTCTCTACTGTCACCCCTCATTCCTTTCCTATCCATGCCCCCTTCACACTCTTAATTCCTATGCTGCTCACCAAACCTGTGGTACTGGGTTCAGATGACATCATGGATGGCAAATGTAAAATATGGATTGTTCCCATGTATGGACAAGACGAGAATTTCATTCAAAGAAAAAATTCCTAGAAAGGTATGGATTTTACACTGATAATAATAAACACTCTCTCATATCCCCCACTCTTCCTTCCTCCCTGTCCCTACTAGGGATGTCATTGGTATCATAGGTATCGATATATCACTATTTTTTATGTATTGGATAACTGAATCGACAATCAAGGGGTATCGATACCCCACCATCTTGGATTCTTTTTGTGCTTTATGTCAGTTTTCACAGCATGTAAATCGGACCATTTTAAGGTATTTAGGTAGTAAAAAGTGAAAGACAAAATGTTATTCTAAATATTACAAATTTTAGTATTGTTTTCATCACCAAAAAAAAAATTTATTAAAATTTTCTTTCATTTCAGTTTCTGTACTGTAATTTTCTACAGTGTCTGTAACCTAAAATTTAGAAAATGTGGCCTAATCTACCTCTTCTTTTTATATGATGAATAACTGATATATTACCTAAATCGACACCAAAATAGTGAATAACTGATAACTCATAAAATTCGATACCAATGACATCCCTAGTCCCTACCCTACAGTAGCATACAGGATACCGGGCTTTGCAATACGATTTCTGCAACTCTAACAGAGGATGAGAAGCAGGAAGGCATCAAGCGGGTAGCACAAGGACCTTTAACAACTTTTGGGAGAGTCATCAGTGCACATTAATGCTACATTTATTCTCTCTTTAATGCTTCACAATCTGAGCTGCATGGTTACCGGTTACCAGGAACGCCATGGCCACAGTACGATTAGGACCGTACCTAATTGTACATGCAGTAGATGTGTGGGATTGTAGATAGGCCATGTAAGTATAGAGAGGAGGAGTGGGATAGTAATGGGGTATTGGGGCTGGTACAGATGTACTGGTGTTGTTGGGGTATTGGGGCTGGTACAGATGTACTGGGTTGTTGGGGGAGGTGGAACAACAACCGAGTCATGTAAATGACAGGGGCTGGTACCGACACAGCCTGGTGGCCATCAACGGGCACATTCGGAAACACCACCGGCATCAGGCAATTAGGGCCACTACAATGATTTCTAAATATACTGTAAATGTAGATATTTCCGCATGTAATAAATTTTCGCGATTTTTGCTAAAAAGTGCATTTTCACGTTATTTAAATTCACGAATTTTGGAACATTTTAGTAGTATGGCTATACTGTATAAATTTACGCTCTGTACATATTTTTCGCGGATTTTTAAAAATCGCGAAAATACCTACGTTTACAGTATACCGTAAATTCCCGCAGGTCATACGCAGACCAAACCTGTAGTGCCGGTTAGGATGCCCCAAATGTCTATTACAGTTAGGTGACGTAAACATGGATTTTTGACTGCTAAATCTAATAAATGCCCTTTTCTAAGATTGGATAAGGACCGCTTTCCCAGAATGATTTTTACAGCCACTCAACTTTCACTAAACGACCAGGTAATTATAGAAATAACTGTTCCCGAACTGCCCCAGTGAGTTTTAGAGATGAATGAGGTGGGACGTTGCCGGCTGGAGGGGCTCAACCCGTGTGGCTGCCCACCCACTGTCAGGAAGCCAGCTCCGCTAAAGTGGCTCCACTATGTCACGGCAACCTGCTTGAAGCCACATCGCTTCACAACAGTTAGTAGCTTCGCTCTGTCATAGCAGCATAGCTTGCTAGGTAGCCCATTACAGTAGCTCCACTATCTCATTGTAGCGAATCTTTGCTAGGAAGTCACATGGTTTCACAACAGTCAGTAGCTTCACGATTTCAATGGAGCCATTCTCTGCTAGGAAGCCACTTGGCTTCACCATAGTAGCTTCACTTTGTCACTCCACCCATCCCTTACTAGGTGGCCACATAGCTTTGAGACAGTGGCTCCACAATTTCGTGGCAACATACCTTTCTAGATGGCACATGGCTCCACTACAGAAGCTCCACTACTTCATGGCAGCCATTGTCTGCTAGAGAGCTTCATGGCTTCAAGACAGGTAGAAATTCCCTGCCACTATTTCTGTGGCCATTTCCCCCTAGAAGCCACATGGCTTCATGAGTTAGTAGCTCCACTATTTCATGGCAGACATTTCATGCTAGGTAGCCACATGGCTTCATCATAATAGCTTCAATATGCCACGGCATTCCCTGCTAGGAAGCCACATGGCTTTATGTTATGGTTACACTATTTCATAGCAGTCATTCCCTGCGTCATAGCTTCAACATGCCAGATTTACGCAATTTTTTCTTGCCATCCTTGTTGGAAGCCACATGGCTTTATCACAGAAGCTCAACTATTTAATGACACCTGTGGACCAGCCTTCTGCTGTGTTGGTTTTAAAACTACTGTAAACGTAGATATTTTTCGAGCATATATATTTTCGCGATTCGCCCATAGAGTACAATTTCACACATATCTAAATTCGCACATTTTGGAATATGGTAGTTCTATAATTATACTGGATAAATATGCGCTCTGTACTTATTTTCACAGATTTATATTTCCACAAAAATCGCGAAAATATGTACATTTACAGTATATGATCATATCATCTTTCACGCCAGCCATGCACAGAAATCAAGATACAAGGTTTCAGTCTAACAGACCCACTATAGTGAGGCAGCTGGGACGCCAGGTCGTGTCTAATAGACCCACTATTTCATGGCAGTCACTGGGAGGCCTTTTCTAAAGTAGCTCCACTATGTCATGGCAACCACCCCCTGCTAGGGACCCAGATGGCTTCAGTAAACCTACACCCACTAATTCATGGCAGCCACTACCTGCCTTGGGAGGCCAGGTGGCTTCACTAAAACAGACCCACTATGGTAGGGCAGAGACTAGAGCCAGGGGCCATATGACTTCTCTAAGGTACTCGCAAATATATGGCAATATCTCCTGGTGGCAGACCAGGTGGCTTCCCTGGCATAGATCTACAATGTCATGGCAGTTACCTTAAAAGCTCGCGTATAAGCCTTACTCACGTACAAGCTGCACCCCAAACTGTGTGCCTATCCTATAAGCCGCACTGCCGATCTAATTTGCCGCTTGCATATGAGCCGCGGCTTCTATGTGAGGTTTTACAGTAACAGCTAACTGTCCACAGGTAGAAACCACATGGCATGAGTTTGATGTCATGGCAAAAGATATAACCTTTAGTGAAAAAAGATTACCGTAAAACCTCGCGTATAAGCCGCGGCTAGTACGCAAATCAGACTCAGCTTTCTTTTGATACCAAACATGCCTATATAGGGTGCGGCTTATACGAGAGTTTTTATAAGTATACTACAGTACAAAATTAACAATTTTCAGACCCCCTCTGCGGCTTATATAATCCGTCAAAGTTAGGGGTGCGGCTTATACGCGAGTTAGGCTTATACACGAGGTTTTACGGTACCTTCTATCCTTCAAATTTTAGATACCGTAAAACCTCGCATAGAAGCCGCGGCTAGTACGCTAGGTCAGATCGGCGATGCAGCTTATAGGATCCGGTCATTGTCGGGGTGTGCCTTATACACGGGTTTTTGCCACTATGGAGCAGTACTAAACTCACCATAATCAGAAGCCCTCTGCGGATTATAGGATCGCTACAAAGTCGGGGTGTGGCTTATATGCAAGTTAGGCTTGTACGCAAGGTTTTACGGTAAATCAAACTTTAGACATGACAGTATCGTCAATTTGATCATGAGAATCTCGGAGGACCAGCTTCTGTACCATCTGGTTGTAGTGTGGGGAGCAGCACAGCCGATACATATTATAAACCAGATAAAATAAATACCGTTTCAAAAGGGAAAAACCTTTTAAAACGATATACATAACTGTAGTACCGCTAGGACTTGTTCTCTATTAGCAAAGTTGGCAAATTTTCAGTCAGTAGGATTAGTCCAGATGAACTTTGATTTGCCATTGGCGATTTGGCGAATGGCTACCGGAATCCCAGTGTAGAGGCTGTGGGATGGGCAGATAGTGATAGTTGGTGGAGGGGGATGGTGTGTGTATTACTAATAGTTGTGGGGTGGTCGGGCTGATGCTGCTGATGATCTCAGGATCCCTGCCCCATAAACCGACCACCAGCCGCCGAGATGGTGTAACCAAGATGGTCCTAGATCCCTAAATTCAACATGGCCACATCTAAAATCTGACATGATCATTTCTTAAAATCGACATGGGACATGGCCATGCAAGTGACATGGGACACAGGGCATTTCTTAAATTCAACATGTGACATGGGCCTTAGTGACATGAGAAAAATTATTGGAGAGTGCATCAGAATGCACCATTTCAAGTCTAGACAATTTTCTTGGAGGGTGCCCCTCCCCCCCCCCCAAAAAAAAAAACAAAAAAAAAAAAACAACTTGTGTTCTCCACATGCAGTGCCCGGAGCTGAGGCTCTAAAAATGCATCAGAATACACCATTTTGGTTCTAATGATTTCAAAATTTCTTGGTTGGGGCCTCATCAAAAACATCCCTTAGTGACACTAGACTCATTCTCACGAACGTGATGCAACTGGGGTGGAGGGGGGCCAAGAGCAAATTCCTGTATATGGTCAAATCCTTTTATATTTGTGTACTAGATGTGTTGGTTGACAAAACTGGATGGGTGGTTGCAGTTAAATATTTTTGCGGTAGCCATGGCAACCGTTGCAATCGGACATGTTGAAATCCCGGACACATACATACCCCTTTAAGAAATCAAGGGCTATAGCAGGGAAAAATGTAGTAATGCATGAACATAGGAATTTTGTCTTAATTGTATTTTAAGCGCATATGAATGCAGTATCAACAAGAATACCTGCGTCACCCATTATGTATTTCCTTTCAGGATACCCCATCCCTCTAAATTGGCATTTTCTCCATTTTCTCACTTTTTTGCAGGTCTAAATAAACATCAACTTTGCAGTTCCCTACTGCCAAACCTGTGATACATGTATTCACACTTTTTGCTTAATTCTATTAGCTTATTACATCATCTATTGAGCTGTATAGAACAATAAGCCATATCTCAGCATTATATCTCTGTGTTTCCATTTTGCCAAACGGTGTTAAAGGGGTATGTATGTTGCCAATATCTAATACCCTAGATGCACTTATATATTTAAATAAAGATAATATACAGATATAATATACTGAATGAAACTTTATTGTTTGTTGTTTTTCAGTTAGCTGTGCTCACCGTGCAATGTCCTAATGCATTTAAGCATGTATGGGGTACAACAAATCCATGTAATGTTACTGGAAAAATGGAATCTTTATATTTCTCTCCACCTTTCCAACCTCCATTGTCAACTTTAACCTAGATAACAGTCAATTGCAAGTTCAAATAATACGCTTATATCTTATCTAGGAGTACCATGTTGTAGCAACCTTATATACTAGCACAAGCAGAGAAATTCAAGAAAAACTCCTTAAAGGGGTATGTATGTGCCTTAGGTCGGTATGTATGTGGCTACAAGTGCTACAGTATGCAAAGAGGCCATAGTGATCAATTTAGGGCCATTCATGTCATGCTTTTGCATCATACAAACAAGTTACAGTAACTTACAATATCACTCCATGCACTAAATACATCACCATGGGAACTAGACAGTATTTCCTTAAAGCGGTATGTATGTGCTTAAAGGGGTATGTATGTGTAAATCATACTGGAACAGGAAGTGACGATCATTGTCACAGGTAAATAAAGGGCGGAAAGCTCGCACCTCTGTTGGATTGTATGCAACTAAATGGCCTTTTTGATGGGAAAAAAAGTGAACAGTTAAATATAATTTGCCTGGATGGTACAAGTAGATGACCTTAAACCAGTGTGTATGTGAATTTCACACTTCAAATATTCAGGACGTTGGTGTGAGGAGAAAGGAAGCAGATGGGAGTAAAATATCTTTTTGATAGCACATGTTATGTATTAAAATATGCCATGTAACCCAGGAAGCAGGCAGAAATACTATACTTTACTTGTGGGCAGGGCAAAACTATCCCAGAAGACGTAAATACCTTAAAGGGGTATGTATGTGCCTTAAGTCGGTATGTATGTGGCCGCAAGTGCTACAGTATGCAAAAAGGCCATAGTGCTCAAGTTTTGGGTCATTCATGTCATGATTTTGCATCATACAAACAAGTCACATTAACTTACAACATCATTCCATGCACTAAATACATCACCATGGTAACTAGACAGCATTTCCTTAAAGCGGTATGTATGTGCCTTAAGTCGGTATGTATGTTGCCACAAGTGCTACAGTATGCAAAAAAGGCCATAGTGATCAAGTTTTGGGCCATTCATGTCATGCTTTTGCATCATACAAACAAGTTACAGTAACTTACAACATCATTCCATGCACTTAATACATCACCATGGGAACTAGACAGTATTTCCTTAAAGCGGTATGTATGTGCCTTAAGTCGGTATGTACGTGGCCACAAGTGCTACAGTATGTAAAGAGGCCATAGTGATCAATTTAGGGCCATTCATGTCATGTTTTTGCATCACACAAACAAGTTACAGTAACTTACAATATCACTCCATGCACTAAATACATCACCATGGGAACTAGACAGTATTTCCTTAAAGCGGTATGTATGTGCTTAAAGGGGTATGTATGTGTAAATCATACTGGAACAGGAAGTGACGATCATTGTCACGGGTAAATAAAGGGCAGAAAGCTAGCACTTCTGTTGGATTGTATGCAACTAAATGGCCTTTTTTATGGGAAAAAAAGTGAACAGTTAAATATAATTTGCCTGGATGGTACAGGTAGATCACCTTAAACCAGTATGTATGTGAATTTTACACTTCAAATATTCAGGACGATGGTGTGAGGAGAAAGGAAGCAGATGGGAGTAAAATATCTTTTTGATAGCACATGTTACGCATTGAAATATGCCATGTAGCCCAGGAAGCAGGCAGAAATACTATACTTTCCATGTTGGCAGGGCAAAACTATCCCAGAAGATGTAAATACCTTAAAGGGGTATGTATGTGGAAATTGATTTTTTTCAGATAATGCTCTCCCCTACCAGCTGTATGAGAAAAAATACATTAAGTTTTCACCCAGGGTGATGCAACAGAACAAAATACAATAATAAGACTGAACAAAGAGTGCATTTTAGCTTAATTTTTTTTTTTTTTTTTTTTTCCTAAAAAAAGGTATAAAAAACGTCAACTTTATGGTGGTTTTTGGCCAAAAAACCCTGAAATAAGGGTTAGATAACATGTAAAGTATACATTTTCTGGTAGAACTAAACCCACTCTAACTTATAGTGACAGTTATATACCTGTGAACATGATTGGGGTGAAAATATCCTGGAAAAAAACCAAATTAACAGTTGCATCACGTTGGTGAGAATGAGTCACTAGTGAGTGGGGTTTTCCTTAGTGATATGTGGCATTTCTTAAAATCGACATGCGACATGGGGAATCACCCCCCCCCCCCTCTAAGGCCCCACACCGAGTCAGGCCCCATGTGTATAACCAGGCTGCCAGGCATATAGTGCCCCATAACACAGAATAATCTAAAAACAATACAACAAGCAGTGCATTGTTTATTACATCTATTTAGCATCATCTATTTCGGTTCTCTTAGTATTAGTCAGGGGCCTGCCTCTGGTCTCTATGTTTCTGCCTATGGACTGTCCTTTTTGTCTCATCCATGTCTATCACAGTCTCCATAAAATTTGGTCCTGCAGATCTTTTATTTCGCAGGACCGGCTTATATTTTGCAGGCCCAGATACCTGAGGGCACTTTTCATATCTCATGAAAAATGTATTAAGCAATAATTCACATTGAATAAATACAGCTTTCCTGTATATTCCTATTGAAACATTGTAATATGTACCATTTAGAGTAATGTTATTCAAAATGTTTATAAATGCAAAATGTCTTTCTCTCTAGAAACCATAATAATGGTCCAATTTACAAGCCGTAAAAACTGAGATGTAGCCAATGTTCCAGTCATCTGGACCAGCAGTAGGACCGGTCCAGCTGCTCCAGCAGCCTCCTAGCTGCCTATAGCCCGTGTCCGGCACGTTTTCACAGAGATTGCTGGTGCAAAAATGACACCAGCACACCAGCTTTTGCTAGTGAAGAACTTAAATCAGTGTTGCCGAAAACCTTTTATTGATGCAGGCCAAGGTGGCCTGCGTCTTGGCGTCTTACGCAGGCCATGTCCCTTTCACGCAGGCCATGTCCCTTTCATGCAGGCCATATTAATATTGACATTTAAGGTGCCCATATAAACTTCACATTATAACATCAAAGAATTTTGAAAATATTTGAATATTAGAGAACTTCACTAAAATCTCCGTAGCTTCGCTTCTAATAAATTGGCCGATTTGAAAGATTCTTTCAGCAATATGAAGCTGAGATCCTGGCAGGCCATTCTGGCCTGCGTCCTTAGGCCCTACACCGGCCATTGTGATTCTATGCCGGCCTTTGCCGGTGTGCCGGCGTCATTTCGGCAACACTGATTTATTAAATGGCCTGTGTAAGGGCCTTGGGTACAAGCCACTATGAGCGGCCATCATCTCAGCTTTCAAATAGTGAGATCTTTCAAATATTCCTATTAGAAGTATTTTTTATCCGGTGAATTCAAGCCTTTTTAAAACAATCTTGTGAGCTGTTATTAAAGATGCATTAGAGCTTGAATCTCTTAAAATAGTATGAAATACGCTACATGACATCAATTTAATCACCATAAAACCCTTTAAGACAGCTTATATTTGAGATTTATTTTTCCTACAACACAGAGTTGTCTTGAATGGGAGTCTAACAGCTTAAAGAGAAATCGAATTTAAAGACGTTTTCCTACAATACACTTTCTTTTCTCAAACTGGAGGGGGGCATATGGGTCGATGTGGCCTGTGTAGAAGGTAAATATCCTGCGTTAGATCTTGCGACACTTGCAACATTGGCATAAATGTATATAAAGTTTTCGGCAACTCTGTTATCAATGTCTAACTTGTGGCCCTACCGCAGAGCTTGGTGTGGATGCTACAGCGCCTACAGAGAGCGGGGTCTGGTGCTATCCTCTACATCCCGGGATAACCCTACAACCCTGCAGCACATACAAGTAGCCGCAATCAACCCCGCAATCAACGCTACACCAAGCCTGCTTTATTATACAACCCTCCCCACACTGCAAGTACACTGGCGTGCCAACAGAATCCTCTTTGCTGCCATTGGTATAAAATAGCATCAGAATGCCATTCATCACACCATTATTTAATACCAAAGTACAGTTTGTATCTGTAAGCCTGCACACTCTACACAACTGGCAGTACCGTGACAAAAGCGTAATCAAACCACCTCGCCTAACCTTGGTGAGTCTCATTTAACTCAGTGATTAATTCCATCGCAGTATAAAGCCTCTCAATGGGAGGTGTAATATGAGAGATATTGTCACGGTTCTAAATAGTTTGAGCAAAGTGGGTCAGACCACAGCTGTTACACTATAGTTTAAATGGTTAAAAGTAGGCATTTCTACTTTTACAGTTCTGTCATATTCTATATAAATCTAGTTATGCCCCAACTATGTAGTAGTTATAGGACGTGTACCAATCTGTATGCGAAATACAGTGAAGGAGCCTTATAGATACATGTACTATATCTGTGAGGTCTATAAGTTTTGCTAGAGTTAGGGATGCAGCTAGTTCCCAAGTAAGGCTTACCGTACCGTCGTGTTTAAGCGCCCCGGCGCTTATAACTTTGGAGGGGTCTTTACCCCCGGCGCTTATACAAGACATGCGCTTATTCAAGATCCAGTTTTAGTGCTTAAGAGTAATTTCAAGACCCTCATACCCCCGGCGCTTATACAAGACCGGCGCTTTTTCAATACCCGGCGCTTAAACGCGACGGTACGGTATACACAACGTTTTACGGTACATCATATACACTGTACCCGTCATGTGTACAAACTGAATGTTTCCATCACACATAATGAGTGGTTTCCAGCCCCATAATGAGTGCACTTATAAACGCTCATTAATACAACAAAAAGTGCTTTCTGTTGAAGTTCCTGCCTCTCCATTACTAATGGGCCTTTTGATGAGGCGGGACAAATACTAGTTCTCACTAACTCTTTAAGGGCCGCATCGTGCTTTAATGTATTTATGCTATCTATTACACTGATGCATGAATGCAGCCCTGGTGAGTAAACGGTGAGTAACTCAACAGGGCTGCATTCAAGCATCATGCCAAGCCTAGGGGGTGCCTGGGGTTGATAAGTCGCTGAAGGGGTGGCATGATGCATGAATGCAGCCATGGCGAGTCTAAGGGCTAAGGCCGCATTCATGCATCATGATGACTACCGTAAAACCTCGCGTATAAGCCTAACTCGCGTATAAGTTGCACCCCGACTTTGGGCCGATCCTATAAGCTGCACTGGCCATCTGATTATAGTGACTTTTATACTGAACTATTGCAACATATATCTGGCGTATACGCGAGGTTTTACGGTAAGGGTATATTAAAGCAATATTTGGCCCTTAACGGGCTAATAGCAGAATATAGGTAACACTTGTACCATGCGCCAATCTGGGACAGAATGGCGCTTATTAACACCACTATGACCCTGAACTTGGACTTTTGCTGGGTCTGGGCAATCCCTGTTCTTAGCTTGGAACCAGCGGACAGAAGCCAGAACTTGAGCCAGAAAGTATGATGGGGGATTGGGGGAACTCCCATCATACATTCTGGTTCCTGTTTGCTTGTTCCAAGCTACCAGCAGGGATTGCAAACATTCAGCAAAATTCAAGTTCAAGGTCGTAGTGGTAGCTACCAGAGCCTTCCTGTGGAAGGATCTGGGAACCAGAGTAAATGTAGTGCCTCTACATGGGTACCCTCAGACTTGACCATGTCGTCGTGCTGATTTTTAGTAAGAAGGGCCGAGTCACTACTTACTTAAGTAAGTCATTGTGTCAATTTCTATGTATGTACATTATACTGGGGCCTTTTAAGAATGCCTGTGTCCGTCGATTTTTAAAGGGGCTGTGTCGCACGTGTCGATTTTAAAGGGGCTGTGTCGCCGTGTCGCACGTGTCGAGTTCTACCCATGTAGAGTTACAATCTAGGTTAGCTAAGGCTGCACCAATACAGGAAAGTATGTGTGCTACTACCCCCCCCCCCAGTACAGGCTTTATATTCTCTCCTTGTATACAAATTATATGTGTGCTACATTTCTATGGTGTCTCAGGGACCTACACATCACCACTCACGGCCCACTGCCTAGACTGAATGCCACTTGTTAGGGCCTTTAACCCTTGAAGGACGGTACGTCGCTAAAAGATGACATTTGTCATCATGATGCACTACGCAGCCCCGGCGAGGGACTCGTCGGCACTGCATTGGTGCATCATGTTGACCCTTCAGGAGCGTCCCAACCCCATAGCGTCTGCATGATGCTGGAATGCAGCTCTGGAGAGTTACTCACCAGAGCTGCATTCATACATCATGGCAACAAAGGACATAGCACATTTAAGCACCATGCGGCCCTTAATGAGTTCACCCTTTAATGTGCGACACCCTTGGTCGTCATGATACATGAATGCAGCCTTGGTGATTCTACTTACCAGGTCTGCATTAATGTATCATGCTGACACGACTTCAAGAGTCAAGAGTTGATACACTCCCAAAAGGACGGAATGATGCACGAATGCAGCCCTGGCGAGTAGACTAACCAGGGCTGCATTCATGCATCATGACGACCAAGGACATTGAGCATTTAAGCACTATGCGGCTCTTATAAGGATAACACACAAGACTAGCTTCGCTGTATGCCACTTCTCGTTTTGTTTTGCTGCATTTATATACATGTTGATCCTCTTAAATCCTAGAGTCTAAGAGTTTTTCTATTTTCTATACGAGTACAGTAGAACATAATGGCCTATTTTTATACCCTGCTATACATCCTCCTTTTAACGGCTGTGACTAACGAGATGTAGATGCGGTAAACCTTTATAAAGCCACCTTTCTCTTCTTTACTTTTACTATGGACAAACTCCTGTGTATAAGCTTTAGCTTGTTCCATCATTGGTCCTGGTATACATTTTGCACATCGATACCATCATTCCCCTGTGTACTACTGATAATGTCACAACAATCATCAAAAAACCCAAAATGGCCCAGATGTATCTGCTTCTCATTGAAGAATTTCTGTCATGTTTTTATTATGTTTATAACTCGTTTGTTCTCATGTCTTAAAGAGACATATTATTATTATACAACTTGAGTAATATTTAATGCATTTTCACAACGATGGACTGAGACACATGTACATACATGTCATTATTGTCAAAATCTTCAAAAATCTGGTCCATGAAGTTGATTCTTGTTTCAAATACACTATTCATTTAATGTGATACTGTCTTCTTCTACTAGCTAGTATATCAATATACACTTGTAGCGCCAACGACTGTATATTATCAATCACATATCTATACATATTACTTCAGTTGTTGTTCCTTATACAGAAAAGACTGGTTTACAAACACTGTTATTTCATGATTAACTTTAATAAAGCCATTGATGTTAGGGAAACTCATCTCGTTTTTATACGTATGGTCCGTGAGTTGTAATAGCCAACAATAAAGGCTAACAAAAGTAAACCTGAATAAGGTGAAACCTAGCCGCCAGGAGAATATACCACTTGGATTAGACGCCATGTAACAAAATATCACCTGTAACGGCTACCGTAAAACCTCGCGTATGAGCTGCACCCCGACTTTAGGGCGATCCTATAATAAGCCGCACTAGCGATCTGATTATGGTGACTTTTGTACTGTATTATAGTGGCAAAAACTCGCATATAAGCCGCATCCTGTCTCTGTGCCGATCCTATAAGCCTCACCTGTGATCTGATTCGCTACGGAAGCCGACATGTGCCACATTAGATATGCACTATGGCTCCTACTAAAAAGTGCCTATTTTCTGATATAGTACTACATGTGTGCATGTGTTCTCAAGGGATGAATGGGAAACAACACTCTGTCTGTCTGTCAATTTCTTTATTGCGGTTTGTGACAGGTATCCCTTAAGCCTAGAGGCACTGGTAGGGAGGAGTAGGTAGGAGGGAGGAAGGGAGGGAGGGGGGGAGGGAGGGAGGGAGGGAGGGAGGCAGGGTGGGGGGGAGGGAGGGAGGGAATATTGGAGGGAGGGAGGGAGGGAGGAGAGAGGCCAGGTGGAGTGAGGGGGAGGAACGGGAAGGAGGGGGAGGGAGGGAGGGGAGGGAGGGAGGGAGGGAGGGAGGAGGGAGGGAGGGAGGGAGGGAAAGAGGTAGGCAGGCAAGCAGGCAGGGAAAGAGCTAGGGGCAAGGACGGAGGAAGGGAGGAATATTAGGGAGCGTGCAAGGGAAGAAAGTAGAGAGGGAGGCAAGAAAGGGAAAGAAGGAGGGAAGGAGCTGATGAGCGAGTAGGTGAATGGCTGAGTGAATGAGGAGCAAATGAGGGAGTGAACCTGCTTGGGAGCAGTTAGTAAGGATTGAGGCGTGAGTGAGGAGTGAGTGAGTGAGTGAGGGAGCAGGTGAAGGAGGGTGGGAATGATGGAGGGATGGAGTGTCCATCTCTCTCGTTCTTTGAAGGGAGGGAGGGAGCGAGGGAGAGAGAGCATGAGGGAAGGAGGGAGGGAGGAAATATTGGAGGGAGGGAGGGAGAGAGTGAGAGGAAATATTGGAGGGAGGGAGGGAGGCACAGAGGGAGGGAGGGACGGAGGGACGGAGGGACGGAGGGAGGGACTGAGGGAGGGAGGGATGGAGTGACCATCTCTCTTGTTCTTTGAATCTATCTCCCTCTGTCTGTCTCTCTAATCTATTTCGCTATTCCAACCCTGTTCCAAGGACTGCAGCAAGTCTATGTGGTGGAATTGGCGCCAACTTGGGCGGCACACCTAAACCTTTAGTGGCAGCATTAATACTCTATGACAACTTATCCTAACGATGCAGCACACTGTATTTCTATATATAAGTCCATCATGTGACCCCTTTGGGAGTGTATCAACCTCACAGGTTCGGCATCATGCATGGTTGCAACACTCACAAGGTAAACATCCCCGTATCATGATGACAAATGGGACAATGCAGCAAGTTGTTTTACTGCCCATAAAGGTTTAGTACCGTGACGGAACGCAGGCACGTTATGAAGTAACTCTTTAAGATGAACATAATGCAATAATAAGTCATGCACTGCCCTCTGTCTTCTCCCAAGTGCTGCATTACAGCATCATGCCAACTAATACGGTCCCAAAGGATTGGTTTGATGTATGAATGCAGCATTGGAAGGTAGAATGGGAATTCATGAGTGCATAATGACGACCAAGAGAGTAGCATTATAATTATATTCATTAAAGAGCTAACCAGCGTCGGCGGCGATGGGATGTCCAGGCCTCAGCAGATCAGGCTGCATGAGTGTGGGAAAGAGGTCAGCTCCCTCCTTCCCTGTCTGCCTGCCGTGCTGTCTGCCTGCCGTGCTGTCTGCCTGCCTGTCTGTCTGTCTGCCTATCTGTCTGCCTGCCTGCCTGTCTGCC
>CANHQG010000387.1:0-34600 GCA_947462335.1 Harmothoe impar
GGGGGGGGGTATGTGTGTGTGTGGATATGGGTTTGGGGTACTGAAAATCCTTTCATCTTTTTATTGATTTCCTTAAAAATCAATATTCAGTGGTGATTTTGGACTCTTGTGATCTATACTTAAAATTAATTGTTCAGCCAGCCACCTCCCTCTGGGTGGAGTGCCTGGATACATAAAATGTGCACCCCATGGATCCCTGCTGAGGCAACACCTTGCCCACTTACACCGCAGATAGTCAGTGTAGGTACGCTGTAGAATCTACTGTACGTTAATAGCAACTACTGTAAATTTACAATAGATTCTACTGCTTACCAACAATACCAACATCCTGCAAGCAGAGGGTCTAACCTTGATACTAAATGCATGATTCACTGATATACTACAGAATATCATGATTATCTGAAATTTAATACGACCAAATGGTGCAGGGTTTGGATTTCCAGCATGGTAACTCGATTACAAATATACAGAAACAAGTACACAGGCTACTTCCTAGATTAGAGAAGGTTTCTTTTATTTCATTTCTGAATGTATCAACTTGAGTTAAGCAAGCACAATGCTATTCTGTAGAGGTATAATTCATGTCCTTCTTAGACAACACAATGCTGACCACCAAAGGCATGACCACTTGATGTTCCCTTATTGCCTTAGTGCACAAACACACATTTTGAGTTTAATAAAAAAAGAAAAGAAAAGAAGAATGTGCATTTCATTTAGAGTTGAGTTCTTCCCCTTGAAGAGACGTACTGTCTGAACCCCAGGGGTGTGTGTGTGCAGCCTGCGTGTGTGTGTGTGGGGGGGGGGGGGGTGGGGGGGGGGGGGGGGGTAGATGGGACAGTAGCCAGACAGCAGTAGTGGCGGGGAGAGGGAAGTTGGGATCAAGGGGTGTAGGATGACAGGTAGCTATACTGTGTCTCTGAGGGGGTTTGCCATTATGGTAATTGTTTAGAATCAGGTAGCTTATTCCTTGATTGATCATAATTCCTGCCATCTTATCTTTAAAAAGTTATTCTCGTAGTGATTGATAAGCAAGCACAATACTCCATGATAACATACATTCTTTGATATGCCAATCCTGCTGTCCTTTAAAGGTACTTATTAAAGGGAATTGCTGGTTCCTACACAGAAGCCACCTGGTGGCAAAAATCGAAGCTCATGAAAAGTATTCTTTAAGCTGTATTCATATTCCTGCATAGACCACTTTCCCTAAATCAACTATTTGTATTTGCTATTTTGACAGTATACCTTCATTGTTCACATATATTCACTGCTAGGACACCCATAGGATCCTATAGGTAAGGCAAAAGAAATATTTCTTCCAAAATTCATGCCTTTCTCATTCTATCCATGACCCCCATGTTTTATTGGTCCTAAAATGTTTGTATACATGTCCATTATACATTCCCAAGGTTTGGTTGCAATATCAATAGAAGAAGGGGATTATCCATGACAGATAATGTGAAAATGCTGTTTTCCTATTCATTTCTATAGTTGAGGTACTCCTTTGCTCAAATGGCTGTATCATGAAAGTTAGTACCGTGACATGGCAATTTCTTTTAATGTTCTATTAGATAATAAATCAAACTAACATAATCCTGAGTTATATGCAAAAGTCAATAGAACATCAGTAATTCTGCGACAAGTAGCGAGTCCCTTTAAACATATAGTTGGGGAGTATTGTGACTGGAAGTTGTGAGATGTAGAATACAGTGGTACAGAGGGGTACAGCACCCTCTAGTTCTACACTTCCCCCTGTCCTACCTGCAGACCAGCACCACAAGCTGCCTGCTGAACCCCATCACACACCTGCACCACACAGCACCCAACAGGGGTAAGGACAGGAGATACTTTATATTAACATGACGGGACAGAGAGGGGAAGATATAAAGAGTGATGAAGAAAGGGGCAGAGAGAAAGAAGATCTAGTTAGTAAGGGGAAGAATGAGAAAGAAAGAAAGAAAGAAAGAAAGAATGATAGAGAGAAAAGAGAGAGAGAGACACAGAGAGAGACAGAGAGAGAGACAGAGAGAGAGACAGAGACAGAGAGAGAGACAGACAGACAGACAGACAGACAGAGAGGGAGAGGGAGAGACAGACACAGAGAGAGAGAGAGAGAGAGAGAGACATACAGGAAGGGGTAGAGACAGAGAAGAGGGAGAGAGAAGTAGGGTACATAACAATATTCATGCAGATACAGATCTAATCAATGTTATATTCCAAAAGTAATATATATACAATAGAAGCGATTCTTAATCTTGGATTTACCTGAACATATATCTTGTATAATAATATATGTGTAGAGTCTAGAAAATAGCATGTAGAAGGCACCATCCTTGAATATACACATTTAAATATGAAACAGTAGATACAGAACTAAAACAACTGGAGCTGAACATTTTATTTATCAACCTGAGCATTGGTCTCCATAAGACCCAGGGTATCAGGTATGGTGTGTGACACATTACACTCATAACCTGGTGACAGTGTGCACTCAGAGGGTAGGGGGGGGGCAGCTGCCAACTACAGGGGGGGGGGGGGGCTAGACAGCCTTATATGTAGACGTAAACAGAAGCCCACCCCGTGTCCTTAAACCTTTAAGGGCAGCCAGATGTCTCAAGGAGTATGTCACTTGTCATCAATTGTCATAATGGTGAATGATTGCCGCACTCGCAATGCAGTGGTGCATCAAGCCGACCAACGGAGTGTATCAACCACATAAATACATCCATGAATGCAGCACTGGCGAGTTACTCACCTGTGCTGCATTCATGCATCTTGATCAAATGACAGTATACATGTATACATATGCAGCTAGCTAACCTATACCCTGTATACGGTGTAGAAACCAACTGATTGTGTCCTCCTATATATGAGTAGGGGACAGCAGCTGGTTTTACTAGCCTGGATGTATGGCTACTGTATCACACTGACCTTAAAGGGTTAATTAACCCTGTCTGAATGGTGTATTGTTGCTTAATATTGTAAACACACTTTGTTTATATACATAATTACAGATACTATAATATAGCATTAACATTTCTTACAGTAATATAAGACAGCTGTTCTGACTCTGTAGGTTGGTGGTGCCTGGATCTATGGCTATGGACTAAAGCACACTGCAAAGGGTGAATTAACCTTGTATAAATGGTGTATTGTTAGCGGATTGTTAGCTCATATTGTACACAGATCTATATACAAATTGATACTATAAGGGAGTGTTCATTTATTAATTACAGGGGGGGGGTGGTGAGATTTCGCGCGGAGGGGGGACATTTTTTTACGCCCCCCCCCCCTCGAGAGCGCGTGGAACGTTTCGCGCCCCCCCTCGCCAAAGGCGTTGAAAATTTTTCACTCCCCCCCTTTGAACTATAGAAGTGCGCGGGCTTTTTTGCCCCCCCCCCCCTATAAATAATAAATGAACACAGGCCTAACACACCATTATTTTGCAGCGGGAATCTTAGGGTAGAAGATAACTGTTGTGGAGCCGTAGGCTGGTAGTGGCTTGGATCTGTGGCTATATGCTGTATCACACTGACCTTAAATGGTTAATCAAGCCTATATAAATGGTGTATTGTTGCTTGGTATTGTAAACACCCTTTGTATATCTATCTGTATATACAAACTGATACTATGACATACCATTATTTTACAGTGGGACACTTGGGGGTAGAAGACAGCAGTTATTGGCTGTGTACCTTGTAGTGGTCTGCATCCATACTATACACCAAACTCTCCTTATGGAGTGGCCACTTTTTTTAACAACGGGGTGGGGGGGGGGGGGGGCGGTGGATTTTCGCGGAGGCGGGCGAATTTTTTTTGGGTCCCCCCTGCGGGAAGGTCGAAAAATGTTTGGTTCCCCCCCCCCCCCTCAGGCAGGTTGAAATTTAGCGCGTTTGACCCCTTTGAGCTATAGTAACGAGCGGGCTTTTTCGCTAAAAAGGGGTGCAATTTTTTTGGTCTCCCCCTCAAGAGGGGTCCAAATTCTTTTGGTCCCTCCCCTTCAATGGGTCCAAATTTTCTTGGTCCCGCCAAAATCCACCAACCCCCCACCCCCTGTTGTTAAAAAAATGACCACTCCTTAAAAGAGCTTAACGCTATCTATACATTGTATATATTGTTGGTTATTATTGTGCACACACTTTGTCTATGCTCACAGATACTATAATATACCATTCTCTTACAGCAATAGTAGAAGACAGCTGTTGTGGAGCCGTAGGTTGAAGCATCCTGGATCTATGGCCATATGCTATATCACACTACCCTTAAACTTAAAGGGCTAATAAAGCCTGTATAAATGGTGTATTGTTGGCTCATATGGTACACACATCTCTACAAACTGACACTATAACACACCATTATCTTACAGCAGGACTCTTGGGGGTAGAAGACAGCTGTTGCTGTACCTTGTACTGGCCTGGATCCCAGAACAAAGCGCCGCCCGCCAGTCACGGTCTGAGTACCACCAACAGGAACCTGGGGAGGTAGGGGGAGCAGAGCAGTACAGCAGCCACAGGAGGAACCACACACGAGTAGTACCTGTAGTAACACACTGTCTGTACACCCGGGAGGAGCAGGGCCAGCTGGAGAGGCTTACTGGAGGAATCCATATATACAGTATTTCTACTCATACAGTAACAGATGAGTTAGCACAGGAGACACAAGTTAGGTGATTGTACTCCTCATGTACATTGTATTACACACCTGTAGGTAACGTGTATCTCTGGAGGAGTACCTGTAGTAGGAAAATCATATCAGTGCACCCAGGAGGAGCGCTGGGGCAGCTGTAGGAGAGGCTTACTGGAGGAATTCATATATACAGTATTTCTACTCATACACAGAAACAGATCAGTTAGCACAGGAGACACGAGATAGGTGATTGTACTCCTCATGTACATTGTATCACACACCTGTAGTTAAGACGTCACCCTGGAGGAGTACTTGAAGTAAGTAGTAACGCACTATCACTAATTTCCAGGAGGAGGAGCGCAGGGACAGCTAGCTGGAGAAACTTCTTACTGGAGGAATTGATATTCATTCATCCAGCAATAGGAGACTCAGTAAGACAGCAAGCTATATACCCCTTCCAGTTTACTATACACCTCCTGGCTTCCTCTATGGAGTATCTGTGTGTCTATACATTATCTTCAGGAGAGAGGTAGTGCACTTTGTATATAGGAGGAACTAGCTAAGGGTACTGTAGGCTCAAAGTAACATGCTACAGTAACTCCTTACTACATCAGGAGAGATATACTCATTCATTCAGCAACAGCAGTAGCTAACAGGCGTCTCAGAAACAAAACAGGAGGTATATCACTACAGTTTATAATACACCTGAGGCTTACCCTTTGGAGTACAGGTGTATCTCTGCCTAGGGACGCCTAGGAGGAAGATAGTGCACTTTATATGCATGAGAAATACGCTGGGGTATATTGGGGCCCAAAGTAACTTCTTCCCACATTATAGGAGTTAATATACCTATACCACACAGGACACAGACGAGTCTCCAGCATTGCGGTTAACACCTGTACAGTTTATTGCACACCTGCATCTTCTATGGAGTACCTGTATAAGGAGTAAAGCACCTATAAGGAGGATACCACGGTATGGGGGCCCAGCTGGGAGGTTGGCACTGCTGTATGTAGCAGTATGGGAGACACATAGAGGGAGTACAGGGCACAGATACCATACACCTGGTAATACACTACCTGAAGTGTATCTTGGAATTATAAAGTCTAGAGACCCTCCACCTTGGATACACCTTGGATACAGTGCTTCTTGTGCATCATACACTACAGCAGTATGATGGGGGAGATATTTCCTCTCTACCTTTCTACATGAGATACAACCTTATCAGTGGAGTACCGTTTGGGGCAATACTAAATACATTAGACAACTCGGTAGCATTCTGCAGTGGCTAAAACCTGACATGGTTTTCCCTCTCTACATTTCTACATGAGATACACATCTACCAGTGGAGTACCTTTTGTAGATACCAAATACACAAGAGACTCTTCTCTCACCCAGTACATAGAGTAACCAGGTATGGGTGCTGACAGTAACACCTGTACAGGTAGCAGGGTGAGTGGTAGGACACCAGGGGTGCTGACCAGGAGGAGGACACACCTGTATTCACACCTGTATTCACACCTGTACCTACACCTGATATTACACCTGTGTATTCTGCTGACCCTCCTCCAGGTGGGGCATGCCAGGCCTAAGGGTGGACAGGTGCCTACCGGGGGACAGGGACAGGGACAGACAGAGGGACAGGGGGTACCCCCGCTGAAGGACCCCTTCTCCACCAACACGCTGACCAGGCTGGACCCTGTGGTAAGTACATGCTGATTTATAGTCGTATGAAAAATGTACAATTGGGTGTACACAATCACAAGATAATCAAAGTCAAATTGGGTTAAAGCTGTTTCAGTACTCATCTAGAGTCTTTATGTGGCTTTATGTGGAACCTCATTATACTCATTGCCCAGCAGTTTTAGTTTTCAGAGCTATTGGAATGTAATAGAGCATGGTACATTTCATTCTACCACATGCAGGAACAAGTTCTCAACGGTTATAATGCAAGACTTCTGTTATTCAAGACGTTATCTATCTTTAATCTTAATCTTATTAAGTATTTCTTGCATGATGCCTCTTGGCATCAGGTTTATCTGTCATCGTGAGGCATAAATGCAGCACAGGCGCGTTACTTACAAGTGCTGCATTCATGCATTATGTCGACAACAGCACAATGCACTAAAGCACTACGCCATCCGTAAAGAGGTCCATTTGTGTAGAGTTGGTTGTTCCTTTCACAGATGGTCTTTACGGTTGGGTGATGCCATGTAACTACATGTAATTTGGTAAATGTTGATTATAGGCAAAGTCAAGTAGTTTATGTTGGGGAGAGTCAAGGATTTACTTAATTTACTAGAAGGGTACCTTAAAGATGTTAGAAGCGTCTCCTCCACATTTGGTGTTATTTGTCACTAAGGGTCGGGCGTTGAGGGTATTTGGTGACAGTAGAAGGACTGTTAAGGGCTGCATATTTCTTTGATGGACAATTCCCTTTTTCGGCGTGACGCAATAACGCAGCCCTGGTGAGTAACTCGCCAGTGCTGTATGAATGCCTAACCTGTGTGTACACTCTAATAGAGTCGTCATGATGCACCAATGCAGCGACAGTGGGTTACTCGTATGCACTGCACATTGGTGCATCATGACAACAAATCTTTAAGCATCATGTTATCCCGTAAAGGGGGTAAAATAAGACACACGCAGTAAGTCGACCTCCATCCCCGCGATGCCCTTGAAACCCCCCTGGATGAGGTTACAAAGATAACTCATCGAGTAGGATATCCAACCATAATGATAGGTTACCCGTCTTTATTTGAAGAGCAAACATTTGAAAGCACTGAGGCAACTCATCTGCGTAGCGGTTATTTTTCTCAATTATTGCCTTGCGACTTACCTTAATAACACGGTGTTCATTTCAGTCCAATGCTCAGAACATTCTTGGAGAATGACTCCCAACATGCATATGGTTAACGATTTAATCATGCTAATAGCTAATCAATGCATAATGAACAGTACATTATCAATGTGACGTATCGCACAAGCTGACGCATATATTTAAGTAATCAGTAACTAATGATGTGTGGATGCAGCTTTAAAATACAAAATGAGAAAAAGTGAGCCTAGGGTCAAGCAATTTATTGAGGGTCAGGTAATGCTGGACTTTCAAAAATGGCTGAGGAGTCCAACATAACCTGGCAATGTTGGACTCAATAAATATATTTCTTTTTCAAATTCTCATCCAGCATTATTAGACTCTACAGCAATTTTTGGGGAGAGTATAGCAACAAAATGAGAGTCCAGCATTGCCTGACCCTCAGTGAAATACTTGACCCTGAATAATACGATGGTTTTGTAAACAGCGCTGATGCTCACTTTTTGCTCTATGCATGCTACCTTGAAGGGTTACACGTCCCCACCAGATCCCCCCCCCCCCCGCTGAGTAAAACCCTCGTAAATCACTCACCAATACTTCTGTACGCCTAAAAAAGGACATAAAAAGGGACATAAAAAGTACTACAAGTCTTTGTCCGTGCTCGGCCACTGTTTACAGTCTTCACCTTACTACAGTGATACAGGTATTTTGCCCCATAACCCGCGACCAGACCGGTAGCACTTTAAACGCTGCAGCGTGCGTTAATGCATTGTACAACCCTTTGGTGGTCATGATGCATTATTCTGCAACCCTGGTGGGTTACTTGTTAGGGTTGCATTCATGCATCATGCCGACCCTATGGGGTTAATACACTCCCAAAGTCTCAGCGTGATGCTCTGATTGACCTGCCATTTTCCCCAAATTTGATGTTCAACTACCTTAAGGGCTGCAAAGTCCTTCTTTTTGATCACAAACATTGTACTTTTAAAGAGTAACTGCTTTATGGGGTTGATACACTCCTAAAGTATCAGCATGATGTACAGATGCAGCCCCAATGAGTAACTCGCTGGCGCTGCATCAGTGCATCATGACGACAAAATTAGTCGACATGCACTTTCGTTTCAATGCTTGCAGTACACTGTAAATAGTTAGTGTAGGTACACAGTTAAATCTAGTGTAGATATACAGTAGAATCTACTGTGGAATGGATTTACAGTAGAATCTGCTGTATATCTACTGTAGATTCTACTGTTTACCTACAATGAACTGTACACCTACAGCAAAATCTACTGTACACCTAAAAAAATGGCAACCAACTTTTTACAGTGTATTCTTACCAAATATGATACACTGTAAGAAGTAAGTACTGTACACCTACAGCAAAAGTTGCTGGCAACTTTTGTTCCAGTAGATTTTGCTGTAGGTGTACAGCAACTGACTTGCTGTAAATTTACAGCAACTTCTACTGTAAATTTACAGCAACTTCTACTGTAAATTTACAGCAACTTCTACTGTACATCTACAGCAAAAGTTGCTGGCAACTTTTGTTCCAGTAGATTTTGCTGTACATGTACAGCAACTGGGTGCTGTAAAGTTACCGCAAATTCTTCTGTAGGTTTCATATTGTTGTTCTCATCAATTTATATCAATTAATACGCATGCATGGAGAGTACTTTCCTGCATAAAAGTTCAATCTCAGCTAGGATAATACACACTACACAATGTAATGGTTTAATCCTGCTTCAATACAGCTGAACCGTATGTGATACCAGCTTTTCCCCAGGCCGGGCACTTAAGCATTTAACTTTTCCCACCAATGTGGTGTCTATTCTATACTTTTGCTGTTTTTTTTTGTATTATTCAACACAATTATGGAAATATCAATACACTTTATGATAACTGCATTCAGTCTCTCTCACCCATTCTCATTCTACGATGTTTTGAGAGTTTGTGAGGTTTTATTTGACTCGGGAAAGGGTTGGGTGGAATAATTAATACAGAAATGGTCTACTGCTGCCACCTAGTGGCGGAAATCTACAGCACAATGTACTGTAAATGTACAGCAACAGTGCCGGAGACCCAATTTACAGTAAATAATGCTGTAATTATACAGCAAATAGTGCTGTAATACCAACTACAGCAAAAAGTGCTGTAAATGTACAGCACATTGTGCTGTTTAAATACAGTAACTTCTTACAGTGTATCCAACTTCCCAGTGGACACATAACATTGAATCAACATTGATAAATGGTTGTGAATGTTGATTCAATGTTGATGTAATGTTGATTCAATGTTGAACTGTATTCTGTGCCCACTGGGTTGGGGCACCATGCCTTAAAGGGTTGGCCTAGATCTGGGTAGGAGTATAATATGGTGTTATGGTAGTGTAGGTAGTTGTGGGGGGGGGTGTATGTTTGTGGGGGGTTGTCCCTAGTTTGTAAACACAAAGGACGTCCACGTGGTTCAGCCATGCGTGGACGCCCTACTTACATGTGTATGTGTGTACACAATATGTGTACCACTGCACAGGGCCACAAAGCTAGGGTACCCCCTGTATAGGAACCTGGAGCTATACCCTGTGGGTCCGCCATTTTATATTTCGCTGGTTGCGGTTCAACCCACTGATAATACATCCCACTATGGGGCAATTAGGGGACAAACAGGGGACAGGCTAGTAACAGTCTTATCAGTGCTGCCCGCAGCAACCAGCTCCAGTCCCGACTAGGCCCTTTAAGAGACTAGCATATCCTGGTACTTCAGGTAGTCGTGGGCTACACCCCCTTCTCCTTATCAGGTTAATCCTCTCATTTCACACCTGGAACAAAGGGATTGATAAGAGATTCACTCATAATGCACTGCCCTGGGATCGGGGACCTAACCAGAATGCATTGCTCTGACTCAAGATGGCGGCCCCCTATAGCCAAATGCGCTAGTGCCGTATACAGTGATATTGTCACCTGATACCACTTTCATTCCCATAAACCTTACCTTAATTTGGGAGAAGATCGTGGTGTAAAGTACTCCTTGTTTGGGGAAAGGTCTCTGAGCTGTATAAAAAACACGGTTTGGGTTATTTCAGGGAGAAGTATAGCTATTTCAGTTGAAACCCAGGACTTCATGGTGAAAACAAGGTCCCTATAATATTACAGGGACTTTAGGTGAAGAAAAGACCATTGGTAGCGAGAGGTTACTTGGTTTGAAAACAGGTCCATTACAAGGGAAGGGTTGACAAGAAAACACTTGCATAAAAGATTGGTGACATTTCATAAAATCGGCAGGGGCCCCCTGACTACCCCCCCCTCTCCACCGCGCCCCCATTGGAATAGTTTGTGAAGGTCTTGTTAAGATGAGCTCCCAGCTCCAAGCACAAGTACAGACTCAGTTTACATCCTTTAATGATTTGCCCCTGCTTCTATGACACGGAATTACCATACATTATGTGAGTTTGTGACGCATTAGGGTTATTTGAACCATTCACTGATTTTAGATCCCTTTTCAACCCCCTGCCCCCTAGTCAGGTGTTAGGGAGTATCCTATGTGTAGACATATATAGGTAACGTCATGGTATGTCACCAGACCCCAAAGAGCCCCCAGTAGCCCCCCAGTGCCACACTATAGTGACTATTGTGTCCGCCGACAGCCTCTTAGAATTAGACCCCCTCTGGTAACTGGCCCATGAGCAGCTAAGAGCCTTGTTAGGCCTTTGTAGGAAATTTAATTAATGTTGGGATTCTTGGACAAAGGTCATAATCCAATATACTATATTCCGCTCAGACCAAAAAAAAAGTGTGTTTCAGGTCACATTGTCTGAAGATAGGTAGGGTATGTCCGATTAAACTTTTTTTAAACTTTGGCCTGAAAATTACCCAAACATTGACTCTCAAACTTCAGCGCTGACTAGTTGAGAACGGCATTGAGTAGTGGACTATTAAATTCACTCTGAAATAGCCCCAAAATTACTTTAGATATATTTGGCCTCATTGTATAAACGCCATACCTAACATTGCGATCCCTTTGATAGAGACCAAAATTTAGCAGTTGTTTAGAAAGGCATATACATTTTTTCATTTAAACACTATATGTTCAGACGAGAAAGTAGTAATAATTTTAGTAGGCTCAGTCGTAGGTTCGGCTACTTAGTCCTTTTAAAAAAAATTTCAACGACTGTTCTACGTTAAGAAAATGAATACCGTAAAACCTCGCGTACAAGCTGCGGCTAGTACGCGAATCAGATCGGCAGTGCGGCTTATAGGATCGGCCCAGGGTCAGGGTGCAGCTTATACGCGAGTTTTTACCACTATGATACAGTACTAAAATCGGCACATTCAGATCGCCAGTGCAGCTTATAGGATCGGCCTCAACTGGGGGTGCGGCTTATACGTGAGTTAGGCTTATACGCGAGGTTTTACGGTACAGGGTGATTACATTGACCCAAAGCCTGTATTCTACATGTACTTAGAGGCACAGGGTGTGGGAGGCTATCAACCATTCACACAAAAACCAGAAACATGGTTTTTGCATCACACTCAGTGGGGAACCATTCAGTGCGGGACTAATGCCGTGCAGCCATGTTAGACATAGTACCGTACCGTCGTCATAAAGCGCCGGTCTTGAAAGACCGCCGGTTTTGTATAAGAGCGGTGGTATAGAGGTCTTGAAATATTCCTTAAGCACTAAAATAGGATCTCAAATAAGCGCCTGTCTTGGGTTTAAAGGCCTCGCCAAATTGAAGAGCACCCCGGCGCTAAATCGTGACGGTACGGTAGTCTGATAGACTGCCGCCAGGGGGTGGTTCTAACCCTGTAATAGTGACATGAAAACACAAGTTGTCGTCATGATGCGCCAATACAGCGCCGGCGAGTTACTCACCAGCAATGCATTATAGTGGATGATGGTTTGGGTTTGTATCAACCCTGTATGGTCGGTATGATGCTTGAATGCGGCCCTGGCAAGTTACTCACCAGGGCTGCAGTCATGCATCATACCGGCAAAGGGTCATAATGCATTAAAGCACAATACTGGCCCTAAAGGGTTAAGGGGTGAGAGTTGTTGTGTATCCATGGTAACAGTAGCGTTCTGCACGTTACATCCGGGCTCTAATGCCATATTTACACGCACCCCGACCCGTGACGGACGTGTGCCAGTCTAGAACAGACTCGCAGGTGTAACATACCATTTTATACAGACACACAAAATGAACCTTGGCATTCAAGAAAACTTTTTATTGCTTAAAGTCACTCGTTGAGCGGCGTTAAGCTCGGTGAATGCAATTTAACCCTTTGAGGACAGTTGTCGCTAAAAGATGACATTTGTCGTCATAATGCGTCAATGCAGCCCCGGCGAGTAACTCGCCGGTGCCTCATTGGTGCATCATGCCGACCCTTCAGGAGTATCTCCACTCCATAGTGTCGGCATGATGCATGAATTCACGCATCATGGCAACCAAGGTATGATGCATTATTGCATTATGCCGTCCTTGAAGGGTTAGGCGGATTTAAGTGCCATTTACTAAAGTTAAAGGTGCATTAAAGTGTGACTTTATTACTTAAATGTAGTAGCAGTGTGAGAGATCAGCCTCTCTTCTATAGAGTCCAAAAGTGTTCCCCTTCCAATCAACACTGATTTACTTTCAAATGGCGTTAGGCAAGACAAGACTGATGTATACTTTAACCTTGCCGTACCTGTTCTAAGGCAGTCAGCCAATGTGAGAGAGGAGTCTGTCTCTGAATGGTGTCGTATGAAATCTCTGAACCAGTATATTGTCTGCCTCCACCCAATGCACTGAACCAACGCAGGGTGTGTCCTTGGAAAACCAGTGCTTGGATAAGTCTGCCTATATAGCGATGACTCTCCGTATGGGCAGCCATGTTAGTTCTGAGCTCGCAATGTATCGTGAGATTTAGGCAGTGACCAGACCCCATAGCTTCCGGGAAACAAGCTGCAATACGAGAGCAGAACCAAGGTCTCACGAGATTGCTGGTGTCAGTGTATACAGAGTGGTTGCGGGAAAAAGTCCGATCCCCGTATAGCCCTATATATATGTATATATATATATATATATATATATATATATATATATATATATATATATATATATATATATTTATTTATTTATATATATATATATATATATATATATGGTATTGATGGAAATTTACACAAAGGGCAAAAATGTTCAGAAATGTGTCCTGTTCAATGGCCCATCTTCTCCTAGCCCTGTGTGGTATTAATGGGAAATCTACACAAAGAGCAAGTTTAGAAACATTCCCTGTTCAGTCTTCTCTATAGATTCCTGTCTAGGGTTTTGATGAATCTTCAGAAACCATCCACATTAAAGCTGTATCAATAAGGGTGCGGCTGACAGATATACAGGGTACGCCGACCGCCATCCCTCATTCCATTGTGTGTCACATGCATGCCTCTGTGATCTAAGAGGACCGCTTTATAAAAAGGGCTTTCTAATATCACATAGTTTCCGTTTAACCATGCAGCAAAGACGTTTTCTAGTGTTTTTTTTTGTACTCCACATCTATACGTATAAGCTCCAAAATGCCAAGACCTCTATTTTTTTTACAGTGATTCAATGGCTTTGCTTTAGAAAAGAGGTTTTCTCATGTATAATAGCTTCCATTTAATCATAGAGCGCAAACTCTCTATCTAGTTTCCATGTAATGCACATCTTCTAGTTAGCACGAACAGGCCATTGGCGGATTTCAAATTGTGTTTCAGTAGTAAATGTGTGAATTATTGTATATTGACTCAGTTCTTGACGTCCAGATCCTGTTTGAGCACACGGATGGATCTAACCCTTTAAGGGCCGCAACATACTCTAATACTGTGGTTGTACTTTATTTGGCTGGGTATATATTTTCACTTTATTTCATGGTGAATACGGCACTCCCATTGACTTAACCAAGGAAGGCTGTAATTAACACCCCCGTGAAATAACCCTCTACCGTATTTCAAGGCCTGTCAAATCACCAAAGTTGTTGATCTTACCATAATAAATTTGCCTTTACAGAGCAATTAAGTGGAATTTTGATGAATGTTGTTTACAACAACATGAAATAAACACAAAGGAACACTCATAGAGTTCCTCACTGAGGGTTATTTCACGAGGCTTCTACGAGTGCAACTTTGTCTATATATTCACGGAAATGGAAAATCCGCAAAATTCTTATATACTACAGTATGGAATAAATATCCGCGAATTAGTATTTTTTGCCACCTCAGCGAAAATTTACACCCGTGAATATAAGTACTTTCACAGTACACTATTCCCTTTTTTACCAGATCTGCATTCATGCGTCGTGAGGAGACCATGAGGTTGTGGCACACAGTGAATTAAAACACAAAGACTTGCCATGATACAGCAATGCACCATCGGTGAATTACTCGCTGATGATGCTTTGGTGCATCATGCCACAAATGCACATAGGGGCATCATGCTATCCTTGACTTTTTAAGTGCAGCATAATGCATTAAGACATCATGCCTTGGTCGTCATGATGCATGAATGCAGCACTGGTGAGTAACTCGCCGGGACTGCATTCATGCATCATACCGACCCTACAGGGTTCAGACACTCCTGTAGGGTCGTCATAAAGCACCAATGTAGCACTGGCGAGTCACTCGCCGGGGCTGCATTGGTGCATCATGATGACAAATGTCATTCATCCTTACAGGGATAAAGGGTTTAACCCATTAAGGAGTGTCAAACAAGGTCAAGAGACAATCCAGGTTAGGTAGTGTCTTAGGAGAATAATCTCCCCCCACATCTCGACATAGTGTAGGGTAGCAGCTTTAATAATACATGGAGTACTTGGCAGGCTGTCGGCCACTCATGGTCTATGAGCCCCAATTGGCAGTCATTCTACTCTAAGTGGCGGAGGTTTATTGGTACTTAATCTCGTTATAGACTTTATTGACAGCGTAATTCTTATAAAACTCACAATTGGCTGCCAGGACCTCCACAGTTAACCCTTTAAGGACGGCATGATGCATTAATGCATCATGCCCTTGGTCGTCATGATGTGTAAATGCAGCCCTGGCGAGTAACTCGCCAGTGCTGCATTCAAGCGTCATGACGACAGAACAGGGCTCAGACACCCCTGAAGGGTCAGCATGATGCACCAATGCAGCACTGTTACTCACCAGGGCTAGATTGCCGCATCATGACGACCAAGAGCATGATGCATGAAGGCATTATGTCATCCTCAAATGGTTAATCAGGTTATATGTCAATCATCTTAAACTAGCAGGTTCAGAAACGTCGTATTCCCATTGCTGTCTTGACTTTCTCTCATTTCCCCTGTGTCTGATGAATCAAATTCAAGCCAGAGTTTTACACTTTGGATTGCATCCACATGATATCACCCTTTTGGAAAGCACTGTACGACTGGCCAAATATGCGCCTCTTTATCTGAGCTTTTACTGCCCATAGATTACATTTAATTGTTATCCATCAGCTTAATATGATATCAACTTAAAGTGTCGTCTCAGTTCATGGACACAACACATTTGTATTACCATTGATCTAAATATGATACCAGTGGAGGTTTAGATATGTTCAATTTGATATACCAACTTTGACTTTTGTTTCAGTTTATGAACAATACACATTCATCTTACAGGAAGTCTTCCTGGCTTTTCTGACAAGGTCATTTGAAGGTCATTCCCTCTAGCAGTATAATTATACATATAGGGAAGGTCATTTGAAGGTCATTGCCGCTGGCCTGGCCCAAGGTGAAGGTCGTACAGCTTTGTCACATCGTCATCTCCCCCCCCCCCGGGCTGATATTAGTCACACCTGAGGTGTACACCACTATGTATACATCTATGTCCGCAATATCTGAATTAATTGTTTCTTGTAGACTCATTGTTGGGACATTTAATTTATTACCATATTCAAGGAGAGTAAAGTAGAGGAGGGTACATTGTAAATAGTGAAGCCAAAAACGTTTACTTCTAAGATAGTACAATTGTAGATTTCTTTGATGAGGTCACTAAACAACAAAACATCTCTGTGGTACAGAGGACAGATGTGAAACACGGCTCTTCTTGTTTTCTTCTGATTTTGTCCTCAAATGTCTTATTTCCTACAATGATTTAATACTTTCCTAGAAGGGGTGTGTGCCTATAAGTACATAGGTGTTAGTATTTCCTTTCATGGCCATAGGAACAAAGCGCTTTATACCCAAAGTACCAGATGAGGTGTTTGGTAAACTCCAACATGCTGACTGATCAGAACCACTCACGTGTTCCTCTATATCCCTGTACAGCAGGCCTGTTGTTATCTTAGTGTTTTCTAGAGGACATGGTTTTACTGATGTTTTCTCACTTTCCACTTCCTGACAAATAGAAGTCAACGATCTCTACAAACACAAAACACCCCTCCCTCTACTCTCACAGAACTCCTCCCCTCCACCTGTGGGAAAGCTGCGTTGTAGGGTAGGTCTCTGTGCCAGTATTTGACCTGGGGGTGAATGAAACTAACTGTGAGACAGACTCTTCATATGATCCCCTTCAAATCAAGTGTCCTGTGAGTCGTCCCAACATTTCATGGTAGATGTCTTTTTATGTGGGATCAAATGAAAATGGAAGGTTAGAAATCGTAACTTGCTGAACCAACTTTAACTATTGTTTCAGTTTATGAACAATACATATTTCTCAGTAAGTCTCCCTGGCTATTCTGACAAAGTCATTTGAAGGTCATGTGCCTGGCCTCGCTATATAGACCAGTTTGTAATGAAAGTGGATATTGACGCGCGTACAAGCCATGGCTTCTACACAAGAATTTGCGGTACCTGTGATATACAACACCTCAGAAAGTTCAATACATCAGTATTTACTTTAAATACCCTGCATGACTATTTATAGCGAAGTAGTTAAACCATAACTCATATTTGAGACTACTAAGGACCAATGCCACTTCAGTATTTGCAATGGTTTGCCTTGAGTTAGTCACTACGAACCATGTCTGGATGCTTCCACTTGCATATATCTGCCGAAATATTATTGAACATCTTTGCTGTACATCTATAGACCAATATACATGCATGGCATCTTTTGTCATTATCTTCTTGTGGGGACCATGATTACATGGGTCAGGTCTTGTACAGTTGGGTGCACAAAAATCACAAAAGGAACAAACCTCTAATTTGGTAACTTAAGACAGTTTTATCACTCATAAAGAAACGTATTTTAGTTTTATGTGGAACCTTAGGCCAAAAAAATAAGGTTTGTTTCAGGTCACCCGACCGACCCTATCTAAATAGGGCCGACCCTACGTTTTTGTATTCAATTTTGAAGAAATTTTTACACTTTTTTTTAAAAATCTTCCCATTTTCACACTTTTTTGGGTCAATTTTAGAGGGGAAGTTAAATCAAATCATCAAATCCAAATATCAAAAACTACAGAAAGAAAGCACCACACCAATAAAGAGAAGACATCATGATAATCTGCGGTTCCATATCCACAAAGAGCAGAAATACACGTATGAAGATGCATAGAAATCATGAAACAAATTCCCCAGTATACTGGGTCAAGTTTTAGAGCACCAGAGTTATACCTGAGGCGCGAGACTCTGGGTATCAGCATGTAGAATTTCCTCATGCTACGAAGGAGTTCTCTGAGCCTGTAGCGCATGTCTCTGTACCTCTCTCGGGGCTGTAGAAGGTTGAACCTGTCCACAAAGTAATGTGGAAGACATCTTTTCTCCAGAGCACTGCAAATATACTTGAGGTAGTCCATGAAACGCTCGCCGAGCTTGTCCTGACTCCAGTCGAGGTCGTCGGTCTCCCTGAGTAGAGACAGCATGGTGACTATACATGGGTAAAATTCGACACGCGTGACACGGCGACACGGGGGGTTCTTAAATTCGACACAGGCGACACGGCCCTTTTAAAAATCGACGGACACAGAAAAATGGACCAGAATGTATAGAATAAAAATTGACACGGCGACACGGCACCCTAGCTAAAAATCGACACGGCGACACGGTGATAATTCTGGCTACCCATGTATAGTCACAGCATGGCCGTCTTAATGATGTACGAGTTGAGATGGTACAGTCCTGCTTCAGTGTCCTTCATAAGGGCCTGGTACAACACAATCAAATATAATGTTAATAAACATGCATGTGTTTCCTACCTACGAGGCAAAAAAAAAGTTGTGTTCAGGGTAACATAGCCCCAAAAGAATAGGGTAGGTAGGTCGGATTATGAGACAAAATTCCTTCTTTTTTTGCATGATTTCAGTAAAAGCAATTCCGTGAAAAAAGGTGTATTTATTGGTAAAAAAAACACAAAAATGCCTTCAAACAAAAAAGAAGAGGAAAAAAAAGTTTGGTTAGGGCCAAAAAACATAGGGTCGCTAGGGATACCTTAACGCAGGTCTAATGAACAAGTGGGGCATCGATGATAAGAACATCCTTTAGTTCCATACAGAATTGGTATCAAGAAATTTTAGGTGTACTGTTCTATGCATTCCATTAAGGGAGTGCTCATGTTAAAACAAGAGAGGGTGTGGTGAGATTTCACCCCCCATTACAGGTCAAAAAATCAGGGTGAGTATGCACTATTTGAAGCACAGGAACACAGCTTCAATAAGGTAAAAAGCAGTCATGGTTAAACATATAACAATGCCATCATGCTAGAGGGCATTAATGATAACAAAGTACCTTTTATGAAAAGTAGTACCTTAAAATGTCGCGTATAAGCTGTGGCTAGTACGCGAGTCAGATTGCTCATGCAGAATATGCAGGTGCAGCTTATACTGTAAACGTATTTTATTTCGCGCTGTACATATTTTCGCGGATTTCGCGGATTTTAAAATCCGCGAAAATATGTACAGAGCAAAAATTTGTCCTATGTAGTTGTAGGTATACCATATGTCAAAATCCGCGAATTTAAATCCCAGCAAAATGGTACATTTGATAAAATCCCCGAAAATTTATACCAGAGAAAATATCTACGTTTACAGTAATCAGATGGCCAGTGAAGCTTATCGGATCGGTCTAAAGTCAGGGTGTGGTTTTTACGGGAGTTAGACTTATACGCAAGGTTTTACGGCAGGCAAATTTGACATTACCTTCAGAATTCTCATACACATCTCCCTGCATCCTCCATCCGCATCCATGTGTTTGAGAAGAGCCACTTCCTCGAGAGAAAACGACCTTCGCCAGGTTTCCGATTGTTTCTCATACGGATCCTCCAATGATGGATCTGACTTGGGGACATAGTACACATCTTTGTCATCTTGTATGAATCTGTACGCCGGCACCATATCAATGTGGTAGAATATCTCTGTCTTCTCGGCATCTCGGTACACATCCACCTGTACAGCCGGCCCATGCCTCCTCAACTTAACATGGAGATCAGGAAATCCATTAAGTACCAGCTGTAATTTACTGAAGAGCGATCTAACCGTCCTGTCAGGATTTACATGTTGTCTGGTTTTAGTATTCACCATTAATGCATACAGCGGGTTACCAGGTGTCTGTTCAGGAACTATGTCTTCGTCTCGAGACAAGACCACCATGACGTCAAACTCCATGCTGCTCGTGGGGACTTTGATACCCTCCTCCGTGCTGCCTGTAGACCTGAAGTCAGTAGCTGTGCCTTGTCTCTGAAAGTGACATGGTACGATGATTACACAGAAAGGAGAAACAGTGTCAAAAGGGAGTCCAGGTTGTCTCCAGAATGACTCACCATTTTGGGGAGCACAGGCTGCCTGTGACCCCCCTAGATGACTCCCTGACCCATCTAATGGAGTCACATAAGGACCTGGACTCCCCATAAGAGGTGAGTCATTCTGGAGGCAGCCTGGACTCCCTTTTGACGCTGTTTCCTTTCTCTGTGTAGAGCTCAAAAATCAATCTCATCAAAATTAGTAAAAAATAATCCCTCGGGCCATACTTTATGTCCCACCTACTTTAATAAACATTATTCCCCAGAATTCAGCTTAGAATTGAAATTACACGGTAAAAGTCTATATTTGTGCCATTGGCACCCACCAAATTGCCTTTTATTGGTATTTTATTGTGCCCAATCCTCCAATTATGATACTGTTATAAGATTTGAGACAGATTTCAGTACAGTGCCCAGGAGGGCCATAAAAAAGTGATTTTGAAAAAAATTGTGATTTAGTAAAAAACGTTTTTTTTGATAAAAGATGTTTTTTCAAATCACTTTTTTTCTGGAAAAGTTGCTGTCAACTGTCAAGTTGACACTTAACACCATGTTTTTGAAAAACTGATGTTTTTTCAAATCACTTTTTTTCAAGAAAACATGCTGTCAACTGTCAACTTGACAGTTGACACCAAGGTTTTGAAAAAAAAAAGTTTTTTCAAATCACTTTTTTTCTGGAAAAGTTGCTGCCAACTGTCAAGTTGACACTTGACACCATGTTTTTGAAAAAAATAAGTTTTTTTCAAATCACTTTTTTCAAGAAAACTTGCTGTCAACTGTCAACTTGACAGTTGACAGCAACTTTTTCAGAAAAAAACAGGACTTCGGGCATCTCATTTTCTTAACCCTTTTGTTAAAGTAAAACAGGTTACTTTCTTTTCCAAAATAGCTGCTGTCAAGTGTCAACCTGACAGTTGACAGCAACTTTTCTAGAAAAAAAAGTGATTTGAAAAAACATCTTTTTTCTAAAACTTGGTGTCAACTGTCAAAAAGGAATGCATGAGAAAAAAAGTGATTTGGAAAAGATCTTTTTTTTCAAAAACATGGTGTCACGTGTCAACTTGACAGTTGACACCAACCTTCCTAGAAAAAAAAGTGATTTGAAAATGATCAAAAAACTGTTTTTTTCAAAATCACTTTTCTTTTCAAAATCACTTTTTTTTGCCCCTCCTGGGCCACTGTATTTCAGTAGATTTCAAAATATTGGAAAATATCGTAGCATGTCACTTTAAAGTGACATGGTATGCTGATTAGGGTTCAAAAATCAATCTCATTAAATTAGCCAAAATGTTCCCTCAGGACATACTTTATGGACCTACTTCATTAAATCTCATTCCATAGAATTCAGGGTAGCATACAACTGATTATTAGATTCAGGCAAAATTGACTACTTTTTGAGTGCATCCTATAATTCTACCCATTTAAGATGCATTGTAAAAAACTATACCTGGGCCATATGGGATCCTATATATAGGGTCCATCGTGGACATTCTGTTGTGCCCAATTCTTCAAATATGACATTGAATTAGCATTTGGAACACATTTCAGAGAGAAAAGAAACAGCATCAAAAAGGGAGTCCAGGTTACCTCCAGAATGACTCCCCCCTCTAGAGAAACCCAGGTTGCATAAGAGAGCCTAGGTGACTCTCTGGCTGATCAAAGGGAGTCACCTGGGGGAGTCATATAGCTCTCTAGGCCATTTGACTCCCCCTGATGACTCTCGTAGGTCAGTCAGAGAGTCAGACGGGCTCCCTTAAAGAGGGGGGGGGGGCGTCCTTCTGGAGGCAACCTGGACTCCCTTTTGACGCTGTCTCCTTTCTCTGTGTTGAGTAGTTTTTAAAATATGAGAAACATCTCACTTTGAGCTGGTCCTGAAGGCGGGACATGACACTGTTATGGTGCAACTCCTTCTCCAGCTTGTAGCTCGGCATCAGCTCACATTGTTCAAAGTGAAAGCGAACAAGTTCATTATGAAGTTCAGCACTTGAATGCCACTCCTTGAACATCTCTGTGATGGTCTCTGCAAAACAAGGAACTATACGTATAGTGTGAATAAAGGTATTGTTTAATCCAAACTCCACGCCACGAGTTGAAGTTGGCACAGAGAAGAGAAACAGCCTCAAAAGGGAGTCCAGGATGCCCCCAGAATGACTCACCTCGTTAGGGGAGTCCAGGCTCCCTAAGGCAGCCTAGGTGCCTGGCTGACATAAGGGAGTCACCTGGGGAGTCACATAGTTCCCTGACTCGCCTAAGGGAATCACATAAGGAGGGGAGTCATTCTGGAGGAAACCTGGACTCCCTTTTGACATGGTTTCTTTTCTCTGTTCGGTCATATCACACAACGTTATAGGCAGAGTGGGATATGACCCGACATTAATAAGTGATGTAGGATGTACACGGATGTCAATAAGTGGGCTTTTGTGTTCATTACATGTCCCTACTGTCTTAAGATGAAAAGCATCATCAAACTTGTTAGCCATGGGGAGTATGTTTAGAGGCTGTGTCTCACAAGATCGGGCCAATGTGAAAGTCTTTGACTGGGTGCCATCTTTGATTGGGTGCCATCTTTGACCAGCTTGATAGAAAATGGTTTATTTAGGGCATTTGAAGATATAAATTGGCTGAAAATGTTAATGGATGTCATAATACTTTGAAGTAGTAATTAGTAGCCCATTATATATCTTCAACTGCCCTGTATAAACAGTTTTCTATCAAGCCAGTCAAAGATGGCACCTGGTCAAAGATGGCACCCGATCAAAGATAGCACCCGGTCAAAGATGGCACCCCGCCCTTAGATGGCACCGAGTCAAAGACGTTTCATTGGCCTGATCTTGTGATACATAACCATCACCATACTCCATGGGGGCATGGAGTAGGGAGCTCCCATAGGCTTAACATAGAGAGGCCTGTACATGCATTACGATGCCTTTAATAACATACTTACTCAGTGTGGAGTTGGTCTGTTCAGTGTGGATCTCCTCTCGTGTCTGAGTGGGAGTCTGTATACATGTACAGCAGCTATAGACTCACTCATACTAAACTATGGGGTCACAACACAGCTGTATGACATGAAACTGTGGGGAATCCCCTCAGTATCGGGAAGGGTCTATTAATAGAACACACCAGCCTGTATCCCTAGATAACCACCCCTTCTGGTACACAAAATAACAGTTTTTGTTTCTGGGTTCATTCCAGACCATTGCTATTACCATCCCATCAACCATACAATGTATGAGCCAAACACAACAATATGAAATAATGTTGCAATCACTTTGCCCATAATGTACTGATTATATATCTATATCAGGGCAGCCTTCCCATCAGCCCCGTTGTTGTCAAATGACCACACTTTTATATAACATCACATGCATTGCTCCCTACCTCCTCCCAGCCCAAAGGATGCATTTACTCTATCTCTTTCCACTATTTACAAAGACCTTTAAGCATTAACCATACATTTATTGTGTAGAGAGAAGGTACCACACAAAATAGTGTGAGCTTTCCCGAAATGTGTATGTACCTAAGCCAACCCTAGTCCCTATACAGTTAACAGTTCATAATATATATCTATCAATTTTACGTTTCATACTCTTTTGTGATGTTTAAGCACATCTATTTCAATATAATACTTACCCAATTAAGTTTCTCATTCTCATCCTCGTTGATGTCCTATGTCAGCATGATGCAGCGATTCAGCCCTGGCGAGTAACTTACCAGTGCTGCATCCATGCATAATCATGCTGACCCTATGGGTTGAGATACTTCCGCAGGGTCAGCATGGTGCGTTTGGGTGCACAAAATCACAAAATGAACAAAATCAAATGTGATAAAAAGACAGTTTTATTACTCATCCAGAACCATATATGTTTTGCCTTCATGTGAAACCTCATTGTACTGAGCTGTACTGTAATGTTAAGCCGTTCATTTGTTAGAACTATCAGAAAAAAAAGATGAAAGCAACCACAGTAGACCGAGGGTATCAGAAGAATCCCAGGTTCCATACCCACAAAGAGCAAAAATACCACTACAGAGACAAATAGAAATTGTCAAATAATTTATCGTGTCGATAATTTCATCAGGTGTTAGACCAATATAACAACTATTATAAATAATGCGTCTGACTCTGGGTATAACCCCATAGAACTTTTTCTTGCTACGAATCAGTTCTCTGAATCTATGGTGTATGTCTATATACCTTTCTCTAGGCTGTAGAAGGTTGAACCTGTCTACAAAGTAATGTGGAAGCCATCTTTTCTCCAGAGCACTGCAAATATACTTGAGGTAGTCCATGAAACGCTCGCCGAGCTTGTCCTCACTCCAGTCGAGGTCGTTGGTCTCCCTGAGTAATGACAGCATGGCCGTCTTAATGATGTACGAGTTGAGATGGTACAGTCCTGGTTCAGTGTCCTTCATAAGGGCCTGGTACAACAGAATCAAACATGATGTTAATAAACATGCATGTGTTTCCTACCTATGAGGCAAAAAAAGGAGTTGTGTTCAGGGTAACATAGCCCCAAAAGAATAGGGTAGGTAGGTGGATTTTTTTAAACCATTTCTTTAAGGATTATGAGACAAAATTTCTCTTTTTTTTTGCATAATTTCAGTAAAGCAATTTCGTGAAAAAAGGTTTTTTATTTTGGTAGAAAAAACAGAAAATACCTTCAAAAAAAAAGGAGAGCTTATAATCAGATGGCCAGCGCGGATTATAGGATCGGTCTACAGTCAGGGTGTGGCTTATATGGGAGTTAGATTTATACACAAGGTTTTACGGCAGGCAAATTTGACATTACCTTCAGAATTCTCATGCATTCCTTTCTGCATCCTCCATCAGCATCCATTTGTTTGAGAAGAGCCACTTCCTCTATAGAAAACGACCTTCGCCAGGTTTCAGATTGTTTCTCATACGGATCCTCCCATGATGGATCTGACTTGGGGACATAGTACACATCTTTGTCGTCTTGTATGAATCTGTACGCCGGCACCATATCAATGTGGTAGAATATCTGCGTCTTCTCCACATCTCGGTACACATCCACCTGTACAGCCGGCCCATGCCTCCTCAACTTAACATGGAGATCAGGAAATCCATTAAGTACCAGCTGTAATTTACTGAAGAGCGATCCAACAGTCTTGTCAGGATTCACATGTTGTCTGGTTTTAGTATTCACCATTAATGCATACAGCGGGTTACCAGGCGTCTGTTCAGGAACTATGTCTTCGTCTCGGGCCATGACCACCATGACGTCAAACTCCATGCTGCTCGTGGGGACTTTGATACCCTCCTCTGTGCTCCCTGTGTACCGGAAGTCAGCTGCTGTACCTTGTTTCTGAAAGTGACATGGTACGATGATTACACAGAAAGAAGAAACAGAGTCAAAAGGGAGTCCAGGTTGCCTCCAGAATGACTCATCTTTTTGGGGGAGCCCAGGCTGCCTGTGACCCCCCCCCCCCTAGATGACTCCCTGACCCATCTAATGGAGTCACATAAGGACCTGAGCTCCCCATAAGAGGTGAGTCATTCTGGAGGCAGCCTGGACTCCCTTTTGACTCTGTTTCCTCTGTGTAAAGCTCAAAAATCAATCTCATCAAAATTAGTCAAAATAATCCCTCGGGCCATACTTTATGTCCCACCTACTTTAATAAACATTATTTCCCAGAATTCAGCTTAGAATTCGGCTAGTTATCAGTTTTATGTCTGATTTGAGACTTTTGGAGTCCATCTTTAAACCCATTGAAAATACACTGTAAAGGTCTATATTTGTGCCATTGGCATGCACTAAATTGCCTTTTATTGGTATTTTATTGTGCCCCATCCTCCAATTATGATATTGTAATAACATTTGAAACAGATTTCAGTAGATTTCTAAATATTGGAAAATATTCTACCATGTTCATTCAAATTGACATAGTATGATGATTAGGGTTCAAAAATCAATCTAATTAAATTAGTAAAAACGTTCCCTCAGGCCATACTTTATTTGCTACCTACTTCATTCAATCTTATTCCATAGAATTCAGGATAGAATACAACAGATTATTAGATTTAGGCAAAATTTACTACTTTTTGAGTGGACCCTATAATTCTACCCATTTAAGATGCATCCTAAAAACTACACCTTGGCCATATGGGACCCTGTATATAGGGTACAATTGCCCATCGTGGACATTCTATTGTGCCCCATTCTTCAAATATGACATTGAATTAGTATTTGTAACACATTTCACAGAGAAAAGAAACAGCATCAAAAAGGGAGTCCAGGTTACCTCCAGAATGACTCCCCCCTCTAGAGGGGTCCGGGTCACATAAGGGAGCCTAGGTGACTCTCTGGCTGATCAAAGGGAGTCACCTTGGGGAGTCACATAGCTCTCTAGGTCATGTGACTCCCCCTGATGACTCTCTTCGGTCAGTCAGAGAGTCACATGGGCTCCCCTAAAGAAGGGGGTCCTTCTGGAGGCAACCTGCACTGTTAGAAGTAAGTACTGTAGCTGCACAGTATAAAAGGAGGTATTTTTGGTTTCCAGTATCACATACTGTACAACTACACTCACCTACTGTAGAACACCACACACAGGAGATCGTGGGTTCGAATCCCACCTTGGCACAATAGGCACTACTGTGGTTTATCAATAGAAAATCTAAATTATACACAGTCATGTACATATTCAAATATTCACTAGCTGACATTTAGGTGGAAATGCATGTCAACTGTGTTAAAGGACAATGAGAAGAAAAATGTATTTCTCATTGTGCCAAGGTTAGACTCCAACCCAGGATCTCCTGTGTGTGGTATTCTCCAGTAGGTGAGTGCAGCTGAACAGTATGTGATACTGGAAACCAAAAGTACCTCCTTTTATACTGTGCAGCTACAGTATATCTCGCTGTGCAGCTACACTAAATTGTGACAGTATGGACTCCCTTTTGACGCTGTTTCTTTTCTCTGTGTTGAGTAGGATTTAAAATATGAGAAGCATCTCACTTTGAGCTCGTCCTGAAGACGGGACATGACACCGTGAAGGTGCAGCTCCTTCTCCAGCTTGTAGCTCGGCATCAGCTCACATTGCTCAAAGTGAAAGCGAACAAGTTCATTATGAAGTTCAGCACTTGAATGCCACTCCTTGAACATCTCTGTGATGATCTCTGCAAAACAAGGAACTATATGTATAGTGTGAATAAAGGTGCACTGTTAAAAGTTGGTGGCCATTTTGTAGGTGTTAGGTAGATTCTAGTAGGTGTACAGTTCATTGTAGGTAAACAGTAGAATCTTCTGTAAATCTACAGTAGATTCTACTGTAAATCAATTCTACAGTAGATTCTACTGTAGATCTGCAGTAGCTTCCATCGTGTATCTACATAAGCTATTTACAGTGTATTGTTTGATCCAAACTCAATGTCGCGAGTTGAAGCTGGTCATATCACACAAAGCTAAAAGCTGAGTGTGATATGACCCGACTTTAGGGAGGGACGTTTGATGTACAAGTAGGTTAATAATTGAGGTTCTGTGTTTATTATATATTCCTAATGTCTAAAGATGAAGAACATCAACAACCTTGTTAGCCACGGGGAGTATGGTTACAGGCTGTGTCTCACAAGATCGGGCCAATGTGAAAGTCTTTGACTGGGTGCCATCTTTGATTGGGTGCCATCTTTGACCAGATTGATAGAAAATGGTTAATTTAGGGCATTTGAAGATATAAATTGGCTGAAAAGGTTAATGGAGGTCATAATACTTTGAAGTAGTAATTAGTAGCCCATTATATATCTTCAACTGCCCTGTATAAACAGTTTTCTATCAAGCTAGTCAAAGATGGCACCCAATCAAAGATGGCACCCCGCCCTTAGATGGCACCAAGTCAAAGAGGTTTCATTGGCCTGATCTCGTGAGACACAGCCATCACCGTACTCCATGGGGGTATGGAGTACAGAGCTCACATAGGCTAAACATAGAGAGGCCATAATACCATGTAATAAACAGACAAATGCCAACACCCATTGATACAGTCTCTGCAGTATTTCACTTGTGCAGGCTGGGATTGGTAGTTTGCATTTGCTTTTGATTTTAAGCCATTTAATGAAGAAAAAACTGCTTATCTAATGTGGCCACATTGTATTTAATGGGGGCATTGAATAAACCCCTCCCTGTAGTTAAGCATAGTGAATCTTGTATTTCAAACAAATAAAGGAACATACTTACTTACTCAGTGTGGTGTTGGTCTGTACAGTGTGGATCTCCTCTCGTGTCTGACTGGGGGTCTGTATACATGTACAGCAGCTATAAACTCACTCATACTAAACTATCGGGGTCACAACACAGATGTATAACCTGAAACTCTGGGGAATCCCCTCAGTATCGGTAATGGTCTATTAATATAACACACCAGCCTGCCAACCCTACAGAGATAATACCCTCCTTTTCTGTGTCATGGTTTATTCCAGACCATTGCTATTACCATCCCTTAACCCACGGTGGAGGGTAAGACAAAGCATTTCACACCTTGGTTATTTTCACATAACCGAAGGTTAAGTCAGATAGACAATAGTTATGAAAAGGGTATTAGAATTAACCACAGCTTGCTGGTAGGGCGACTTGGGCTTCGCCCTTGTCTGGCCCCCACCAGCAAGCTGTGGTTAATTCTACATACCTTTTCATAAACATAGTCTATCTATTACATCAACCATAATATGGTTGATGAGATCTATGAGCAAAACACAATAATATGGAATGATGAAACGATTACTTTGCCCATATGTACTGATTATATCTATAGCAGGGTAGCCTTCCCATGGCCCCCCCTTGTTGTCAAATGACCACAGGAAATTGGCTATTGTGTGCCCCCAAGAGGCATCAACTCTCTCTGTGTAACGCTATTTACAAACACTTTCCAGCATTTACCACACATATATTATGTAGTCATCGAAAGAAGGTACCAAGCGAAAGAGTGTGAGCTTGTGCACAACTTGTGTGGACCTAAGCCAACCCAATTGGGAACCGTTGGGTATACACAGGATTTATGCAAGCTAGTGTAACTTTGCTGGATTAACATATTTATATAATGTGTTTATGCCCTGAAAAAGTATTAGAGTCAGATTGACGCTGGTTATGTTAAAAGGACTCTCCTACAAGGATCAGGCATTTTAGTGTGGGTCAGGCATCGCTGGACTCACCCAAAGAGCTTGAGAGTCTGGCCATGCTGGATCCTCATGCCACAGTCTGACAATGTTGGACACTAAAGAGAGTACCTTTCAGCCTCCAAGAGTCCAGCATTGTCAGACTCTGGCATGAAGGTCCAGCATGGTCAGACACTCAAGCAATTTTGCAATAGTCCAGCCTGTTATTGAAGGTACAGCATAGCCTGACCCTCACTCAAATGGCCCTTGACCCATCTATTATGGTCCAGCAGTGCCTGACCCTTGTATGAGAGTACTTTTGGCGACATGGCCTGATGCTCATGTTTGCCTCAGTGTATGCCAATTTGCCGTACAATGGGTGTCATGCCATGTAGAAGGTTCTATTAACCCTTCAAGGAGGGTTTTGTTGCTACATTTGTAGCCATGCTGCACCAATGCAGCACAGGTGAGTTACTCGCCTGTGCTGACCCTTAGGGAGTCCATCAACCCCTTAGGGTCATCACGATGCTTGAAGTAAAATCTCTAAGTGTTTACAAGCTACATACTCTTTAATGATGTTTTTATGACATTTTGTATTTAAACATACTATTTTTCCCAATTAAATTCTTTTGATGTGCTATAGGGTCGGTATGATTCTTAAATAGCGTTAAACATGTTCTTTATCCACGTGATGCATGAATGCAACCCTGGCACAAGTGCTTGCTACAAGCCTGAGGAGGAGCTGTCCCGATTAATTACGTGGTGTTACGGGCTTGCAATGCTAAGCCTACCCAGCTAACAAAAAAACGTTATTTTACGTCAAAATAACGTTATAAAATTTCATATATAACGTTATGCCATAGTAAGCATCCTGAGAGAAACGTTATATAACGTTATAAAATGTTGTATAACGTTTTTTGTTTACTGGGTATGGGACCTCCGTACTACATGCCCCCATGGAGTACAGTGTACTCCATGGCCTCTAGGTTTGTTGATTTTCTTCATTCCAAGACAGTAGGAACATGTAATAAACACAAAACCCCACTGACTGACATACATGTACATCATACATCACTCATTGAAGCTCAGCCTTCGGCATCGTGTGATATGACCCAGCTTCAACTCGTGAAGTATGATGTACCTGTATGTCAATGGTGTGGAGTTTTGTCTATATATCAGTGTATTACCAACGAGTTACTCAACAGAATGACAACAAATGCTGCTTTAATGTCCGTTTTTGTCATGATGCGGTTCTGGCGAATAACTCGCCAGGGTTGCATCCACGTATCATGAGATCCTTAAAGGGTCAAAAGACAATATAAAGAGAATAGTACAGTAAATGATATGTTTTATATGTTTTACAAATCTCCAGGTGCAACCCTCCACCCTAGCTACTAGTTATCCCCACACCGGAGAGCACAGATAGTTTTTCTCCCTGTTTTCTCACTTTTCACTTCCTGCCAAATACAAGTCAACGACCTCTACAAACACATAAAACACCTCCCTCTACACCCACAGCATACCTGCCCTCCACTCGTGGGAAAGCTGCTTTTTAAAACACTTCTTTGTGACATTACCCTGAAGGTAAATACACCTAAATGTGATTTGGCATGGGTATCATTAGGCTAAGTACTATATTTAGGAATGATAACTGGATAAAGCACCAGCTATAGAAATAGTAAGTGTATATATTACAGGTTTATATTTAGTAACGTTTAACAGAAGCATAGTGCTCCAATGCACTATTATTATTTGTATTCATGATGCATAACTGCAGGACTAGCGAGTAGCCCCCCTGCATGTACATAGTGTTCTCATTCGGGGTGCCAGCGGAGGGAAGGCAATGCGCCAATATGCTGGTTTTTAATACATTTCATTTCTTCTATGTATTATGAATGTATTATTAGACCCAATAAAAACCTTTAAAAAAGTAAATTGTTGCATCCATGCATCATGCTGACTGTACTGGGTTGATACACTCCTGACAGATTGGCATGATGCCTTGATGCTGCATGTAATGATTGTCCAATAGTGCATCATGGTGACAAACAGACAACCTTAAGGCATCATGCTGTCCTAGAGTAACTCGCCAGTGATGCATTAAAGCATCATGCCAACCCCCCGGGGTTGATGCACTCCCAAAGGGTCGTCATGGTGTACCAATGCAGCACTGGTCAGTTACTTGCCGGGGCTGCATTGGTGCATCGTCATGTTTTATCAACATGCCGTCCTTACAGTGCTATGTGTCGGTTATTTAGGTGGGGAGGTATTGCACAGGAGGTGAGAACTGCTGATTTGAGGTGACTATTTAATAATGCACTTATTCTTGATATTCAGGACTTTTCCCTTTGTTTACCACTGTACGCTGGGATCCCAATGTCCATGGGGTGCATAAACATAATGGAATCAGGATATTAGCGGTCAGACAGAAGCAGGTAGAGAGGTGAGTCCACCCGCCGGTCGGGTGGTGAGTCACACGGGGTCATGTTTACCTCGTCGTGCAGCAACAGGTGTTTATTTACCTTGTGCTGTTTAATTAATGAATAATCAGCTGCAACTCATCAATAATACCCACCTGCCACAATCCACTAATAGTTAGACCATGGTATAACCCTTTAAGCACCAACTCATCAATAATTCTCACCTGGTGTAAACTCCACCAAGGCCAAAAAAAATAAAAGCTGTGTTTCAGGCTACATGGTCTGAAAATCTAGGGAAGGTAGGTCGAATTTTTTAAATTTTTTTTTAGATTTTTATTTTTTTTCTTTAGCCTGAAAAGTACCCAGAAATCGACTCCCGAACTTCAATGCCGACTCACTAACGACTGCCTCGACTCGGCTTGACTCGACTCGACTATCAGATCGACCCTTGAATTTATAGCCCCAAAATGACCCAAAATATAAATATTTTTTCAAAATTGCATAAAAATTTCTAGGGTCGGCCCTGTTTTGCTAGGTAGGGTCGAGTAACCTGAAACACACCTTTTTTTTGGCCTAATAGTCAGACCATTTGTTAACCCTGTATAGACAGCATAGAGCTTTAACCCTGTATAGACAACATAGGGCTTTTAGTCTTTAGGGACGGATGTCGCTAAAAGATGACATTTGTAGTCATGGCGCACTAATGCAACCCCAGTGAAGCAATGCTTACTATTTACTTGCCGGCCCTGCATTGATGCAGCATGATGACAAACTATCCATGACGCCTTGAGATATAATGTGACCCTTTTAAAGATGGGTTAGGAGCTAATTTGGGGTAGATTTTAATTTTTCATTTTTTCAATGTATTTGTGTTCATAATGTCCATATAAATATGTGTGTAGCTTTTTAAATCATTCTGATGTGTGTAAAGGCATAAGATATAGAGAAACCCAGGTCAGCATGACCCATTCTGACCATAATTTGTGCTACTTTTTGTGGATTTATATGTGTCTGAATGATTTAAAAAGCTGCACACATATTTATATGGACAGTATGAACACAAATATGTTGAAAATAGGAAAAATATAAATTGACCCCAAATTAGCTCCTAACCCATCTTTAAAGGGTTACAACTACACTGACGTGGCACTATCAGCTCTCTAAGGAGGGTACAGTGCTTTAAGGCAGATGTCATGATGCTTGCAGGCATTAGGCCGACAAAGGGCATGATGCATTAGAGCAGTATGCTGCCCTTAAAGGGTTAATGCCACAACACCAGACAGTGTTAACCCTTTAAGGACAGATGTCGCTTAAAAATGACATTTGTTTGCACGAGTGACACGCCGGTGCTGCATTGGTGCATCATGACGACCCTTTGGTAGTGTCTCCACCTCATAAAGTCGTCATGATGCTTGAATACAGCCCTGGCGAGTTACTACCCAGGGCTGCATTCATGCATCATGACGACCAAGGGCATGATGCATTAATGCATTGTCACCCTTAAAGGGTTAATGTATGAGGCCAGGTGGTTTGGGGGGGGGGGGGATGCTTTGTCCACTGAATCGTCCAAACTGCTAGAAAAAAGTACATCGGGATAATTTTGAATGTATCATTGCTTGCTGCTGTGCTGCACACCTTTTGTGTGTAGTTTTTTAGACTATTGTTAAATATGCAGCTTTGCCAACACCAGCAGAGCTTCATTCACCGGGCATTGATTGATTGAATTAGGTAATTTATACCGATTATAGTTAGGCAATATAATTATACCTACATGTAGTGAATAGTTTACACAGCAGTCATATATGAATAACCTACAGTATGCAGTAGACCTGGTTACTATTGCTATTGTAAGTATGGTGGGTATTCTACATGTAATAATTACATCATTTATTCAGGCCCCAGCAGATACCTTAACGCAGATTATGGGGAGGGGGCGGTATTAAGTCTTTGAGGGGATCATAACTGCCGCCCTACCGCCCCACTTATCAAAGGATGGGAAATATGACCGCCCTATATATTATGTGCACAAGCTGCAGGTGGACTGCCCCTCCCACCGCCCCTGTTATTCCAGGGTTGCCTGAGCCATAGACGACTGAGAAGACAATTGCCAGCTTAATCCTCTCAGAAATCAGTACACATTCACATTCTTCTGCAAGAAAAGAATTTAATCTAATGATATGATTTGACCGCCCTTCTAATCAGGTCCTTGATGACACCTGACCACCCACTTTTTAGGATCTAATGTAAATTGACGACCACCGTTCTATAGGGTAAGTAATAGATAGCCTATGGTTATGAAAGGGTATATAGAATTAACCACAGCTTGCTGGTGGGGCCAGACGAGGGTGAAGCCCAAGTAAGCTGTAGTTAATCCTACTTACCCTTTCATAACCATTGTCTATCTATTTTAAACCACACTATGCAATATAACCAAGGTGTGAAGCCTTTGTATTAGCCGTCCACTGTGGTTTAATACTGCAGTAGCAATCTTATCCATGGTATTTAAAACACCCCCCCCCTCCCCGCTGGGACACAGTCGTGCAGATGGTGCTACCTAGCTACACAGAGAGAAGAAACAGCGTCAAAAGGGAGTCCAGGTTGCCTCCAGAATGACTCCCCTGTTTAGGGGAGTCCAGGTCGCCTAAGGGAGCCTAGGTGACTCTCTGGCTGACCTAAGGTAGTCACCTGGGGGATTCATATGACCCAGAGAGCTATATGACTCCCCCAGGTGACTACCTTAGGTCAGCCAGAGAGTCACCTAGGCTCCCTTGGGCGACCTGGACTCCCCTAAACAGGGGAGTCATTCTGGAGGCAACCTGGACTCCCTTTTGACGCTGTTTCTTCTCTTTGTCTACCATATCCATGCTCCCATACTTGTGGTACCCCACACGGACATGACACGTTGTGTTTGTATGGTTACATGATTATATATAATTGGGG
>CANHQG010000388.1:0-34148 GCA_947462335.1 Harmothoe impar
TAAGCTAATATAGAAAGTGTTCAATTTTTTTCTTGTAGGAAGGGGGGCATGCTCAGACATTAAGATTGGGATTTTCTTGGACATTAGATTGGGAAAAGGGTCTATGCTCGGACATTATATGCTCGGACCACGGACGGATGAAGCTCTGTGGCTCGGACATTAGACTGTAGCCTATTTTTTTTTTTTCTATGGGGGGGGGGGGGGTTCTCGGACGTTGGCAATGTCCAAGCACCTAAATGTCCGAGCACCCAGATGTCCGAGAACCAAGATGGCCGCCAATTATTTTTATTGGCCATCTCTATAATAATATAATATAAATATACAGCAGTCCAACATTATAGCACTCCAATGCACTATATGGATATATATCTAAAACTGGACATCGACATCCATGTAACAGAAAAGCTATATTATTAGAAGTAGAAATCCATGAATATCTATATGAAGGGAGAACACCATGTTCATGCCTATATGTCTGTGTGTATGTTCATTTCGAAATTCAAGATTGCAACCATTGATTGAATGCCACCATGCTTTCAATGTAATCTCGAATTGCAGTTGCAGTAGTTTGATACTAATAAAAAAAAATCTATTCTATTTTTCTTTCATGAACAGTTGGCATCCCATAGATTCAAGATGGCTATCACTTATTGAATGTCCCAATGCTTGAAATGCAATCTTGACTTGTAGTTGCATTAATTTGATACTATCAAAAAAACAAATCCTATTTAATTTTTCCTTCATTCAACCCATTCAAGATGGCTACCATTTACTAAATGCCACAATGCTTTCAGTGCAATGAAGAATTGTAGTTGCATTAATTTGATATCTATATAAGAACATTTCTATTTGATACCTTTTTCAAACACAGTTGGCACCCCATAGGTTTAGGATGGCCACCATTCATTGACTGCCACAATGCTTTAAATGCAATCTTGAAATGTAGTTGCATTAATTTTAAACTGTTAAAAACATCCAATTTAGTTGTTTTTTTCATGAAGAGTTGGCACCCCATAGGTTCAAGATGGCCACCAATCATTGAATGCCATAATGCTTAAATGCAATCTTGAGTTGCTGTTGCATTAATTTGATTCTTAAAAAAAAACTTTCTTTTTTTTCTTTCATGAACAGTTGGCACCCCATACATTCAAGGTGACTACCAGTCATTGCATGCCACAATGCTTTAAGTGCAATCACAAATTGTAGTTGCATTAATCTGATACTAATAAAAAAACTAATTCTATTCTTTTTTTTATTTATGAACAGTTGGCACCCCATATATTTAAGATGACTACCATTCATTGAATGCCCCGATGCTTGAAATGCAATCTCGAATTGTAGTTGCATCAATTTAATGCTAATAAAAAACAAATTCTTATCAATTTTTCTTTCATGAATATTTGGCACCCCATAAGGTGGCCACCATTCATATTAATGCAAATAGAATGCTTTAAGTGCTGTCACGACTTGTAGTTGCATTAATCTGATACTAAAAAAAAAAAAATCTATTTGAATTTTCTTTCATGAACAGTTGGCACCCCATAAATTAAAAATGCACCCAGCACCCAGGTCAACAGCTATATACGGACACGTGTACCTCCCCTGCCTGTTCTCCTTCAATGCACAGTGAAGAGGGTGGGAGGGGGTGACCCTCAACAGTGCATAAACACTTTGATTGGATGACAATGCAGTTTTTATATTACAACCTAAATTTGTGCAACGAAAATCATCAAGAAATACTAAGTATTTTTTCCAAAGAATAGCTTTTCTAGAATGGCTCGGTATTCAGGAATCCTACTGCGAATAAAAAAATGTCAAATTCTAATTCTAAATACCTGAAAATTGAGAAATGCTGGTGTTCACGGGTTATGTAGGAAATGTACTAAAAACAGCAAAAAAGGGCAACAAAACCCTAATTTTCTCAAAAACTGTTCAGTAGGATTTTTTCTAACTGAGGTTCCACTGTTTTCTACCCTCATATTACACATTGGCATAGAGAATATATTGACACCTAGTCAGGATTTTGCGCTAGGAGCAATCTGTGAGGCGAAAAACAGCCAAAATGAGCCACTGGTCTGAAGTATAAAACTGGGCATCGATCACTATAGAGCTACAAAGAGACAGAGAATCGATGTCCAGTAATAAAGTAAGGTTAAGTATAGGTGCTGGACAATGTCCAAGCACCATACCAAATGTCCGAGCACCACATCTAACGTCCGGGCACCACATTTAACGTCCGAGCACCCCCCTCCAGTAAGTAAATGAGTAAATAAATACATAAAATGCTCGGACATTGGTCTGAATGGATGCTCGGACATTAGAAATGATGCTCGGACATCTGTTTCCCGCCATTTTAAGTGAGACAAGATGGCCGCTAAATGGCAAATAGCAATTGGCAAATGGCAATTGGCAAATGGCGCACCGGCTTTCCATACTTTGGTGACTAGGCTATAACTACTTCACATAGCTTCATAAAAGCCACAGTGAAAAGAAGGCTCACAGACATAGAACACCAGGATTGGCACAGCACTGTTATGGATTCTGGTCACTGTTATAACTACAGAATCTTTAAACATGAGCTAAACCTTGACACATTATAGTCAATCTTAATGCCAAAAATAGAACATAACTGTGCAGATTCAGGTGCGGGAACCACAGTTTCCCAATTGTAAGGGGAAGGTATACCAATGTTGAACATTCGGAGAGAAAGTGCCCTTTATGTAAGAATGGTGACATGGGAGATGAATTTCATTACATCTTTCACTGCAGCGGCTTCGATCATGACCGATCAATCCTCCTCGCCAACAATATACCATCCCGCCCAAGCACTGTAACCATGGCAAATCTCAAATAACAAAGACCCCATTGTCCTTAGTAACCTATCAAAATTTTGTGCTACAGTTATGGAAAGATTTAAGGGAGTGATCATTTTTTGTCAACCGGGGGGGGGGGGGCAAAAAAATTTGGACCCCTTGACCGGGGGGGTGTAAAAAATTTGGACCCCTCTTGGGGGGGGTAAAAAAAATGTAACCTGTTTTGGGCCAAAAAGCCCGCGCGTTACTATGCTTCAAAGGACCTGCGCGCGCCGATTTCCAGCCCGTAGAGGGGGGGGTAAAAAATTTCGACCCGTTGACCGGGGGGGTGAAAACAATTTTGTGCGCTCCGCGCAGAAAAATCACCCCCCCCCCCTGTTGTTAAAAAATGATCACTCCCTAAACCTGAGTATCTGTGTCTGTAGGGTTACAGCGTGATACACACACTTAAGTGATAGCCATGGGATTCCCCTTTCATTTGATACCATGTAATTAATGCTTGTTTCGTCGGGGGTGCTACGGATTTCAAATCCATAGTTGTGGGCCCCTAGTCTAGAAGGGAAACGATCATTACAAGATTTATGCAATTATCTAGTGCTATTAAAGAAAATAAAAACCAAACAAAGCTTGTTGCTATCATATTTTATACATTTTGTAACAATGGCATAGCAAACACCTATTATGTATGTCCAGACTACCCCCACCAAGGGAACCTTTGTATTCACATCTATACAAATATTAGCCCAGACTACCCCAACCAAGGGAACCTGATATCAACCCAGACCATTATAGGCTATAATCAAGTGTTGCATGATAAAGGTGTTTTTTTTTCTAAAGCCAGATGTGCCTCCATTTCAGCAATCTGTACAAAACCATACACACATGTGTCACAAGAGTATGTTACATGAACGGTTGGTCCAACATCAAGCCTGAAATCAATGCATGTAGGTTTGTGTTTGGCAAGTTCAGAAACGTTAGCAAATGTCTGTCCACATGCAATACACTTATGGTGTTAAGGTGATTTTTTCTTTTTCTTTTTGGGTTTTACATTTGGTGCATTTGATGTGTCAGGCTGATCACCCTCCCCTCTTTGAGTCCTCATATGGACCTTCAGGTAGGAGGCTGTACTGAAACTCTTCAAACAATAGGAACATGTGTATCCTTCACCTGTGTGAGACTTGATGTGTGTCTTCAGGTAATATGGCGTACAGAAACTCTTGTCACAGTAAGTAAACACATGAGGTTTTTCTCCTGTGTGGGTCAGAATGTGTTGTTTGAGGTTATCAACATTTCTGAATCTTTTACTACAGACTGAGCACATATGAGGTTTCTCTCCTGTGTGGGTCATCATGTGTTTACAGAGTGCCTGATTTGTCATGAACCCTTTACCACAGTCTGAACATACATGAGGTTTTACTCCTGTGTGGGTCATAATGTGGACTTTTAGCTGACCTATCGTTTTAAACCGTTTACCACAGGCTGGACACACGTGAGCTTTCTCTCCTGTGTGGGTCAGAATGTGTGTACGGAGTGCCCCCTTTGTCCTGAACCCTTTACCACAGGCTGAACATGTATGAGGTTTTTCTCCTGTGTGGGTCATCATGTGTGTCTTCAGCCCACTCTGACTGAGTCCTTTACCACAGACTGGACACTTATGGGGTTTCTCTCCTGTGTGAGTTCTCATGTGTACCTTTAGGCTGCCTTTCTCTGTGAATCCCTTACCACATTCTGCACACACATGAGGCTTCTCTCCTGTATGGGTCAGGATATGTGCTTTGAGGTTACCCGCAGTGCTGAATCCTTTACCACAGACTGAGCACACATGGGGTTTCTCTCCTGTGTGGGTCATCATGTGTCTAGAAAGGTCCTGTTTTGCCTTGAATCCTTGATCACAGGTTGAACACACATGAGGTCTTTCTCCTGTGTGGGTCATCATGTTTTTACAGAGTGCCTGGTTTGTCATGAACCCTTTACCACAGGTTGAACACACATGGGGCTTTTCTCCTGTGTGGGTCATCATGTGTGTCTTAAGAGTTTGTTTCTCTGAGAATCCCTTACCGCAGTCTGCACACACATGGGGCCTCCCCCCTGAGTCCGTTCCTGTGTCCATGTTCATTGTATACTTTGTGAGGCTAAAACCAGTGAGTATAGGCTAGATACAACCATAAGCGCCGCCGCAGCAGGGCGACGCACCTGCCGCAAAACGTGTGACCATGCCTCCAGAGGGGGCATTTTTCTATGGTGTCATTGGAGCCTCGCTGTGGGCTTATTTATTCACTTACAGACATGGTCAAACCGGCTACGGAAAGCCCTTGAGTCAAGGATTCTAAAAGTGAAAGAATTTTTCAGATCGAGTAAAGAGAAAAATTACTGAAAGGGTGGTGAAAATTTATAATAGTTTGGGGGCTTGCTTCATACATTTTTACTTGTTGCTGCAAAACATTTAGACTGGAAATGGGTTCTATTCATCAAGACGAATCCAGCGGTGGTTCATTTGTACTTGTAGTCCAAGGGATCGTCCCAAAAATCCTCAATCCAAATTTTGTCACATTATAGAGCTTTTTTACTATGGAAATGTACTGAAATTTTGATAATATCACATTTCAAAGCCTTGCTTCAGTCCTTTTTATTTGTTGCTGCAGAGTATTTAGATTAGAAATGATATCTACACATCAAGACGAATTCGGTGGGGGGTTATTTATACCTGTAGGCCAAGGGATCGACCCAAAAATTCTCATTCCAAAATTTGTCAGGTTACAGATTTAATGACCACAGAATCTAATTTCCTCATATATTCTTAGATGAATTATCATTCTGGCCTGAATTCTAGGAAAAGAAAGAATATGAAAAGAATATCAATGCACAGAGTCCAGGGGCTGATCTAGGTGTCAGGGGTCCGCAACCCCCGGCCCCCGCCCCCCCCCCCCCCCCCCCCCCGGAAAAAAAGAAAAATTTTGATCTGGCTTAAGCCGCAGCACGATTACCCGGTGGGACTTAATGGAGTGATCATATTTTAAGAACAGAGAGGGGGGGGGGGAAATGTTGACCCCTTGAGGGGGGGGGTGTAAAATAATTTTGACCTATCTTGGGAAGGGGGGGGGGCAATAAATTTCATCTATTTTGAGCGAAAAAGTCAGCACATTACTATAATTTAAAGGGCTTACGCGTGCACTGATTTAGAACCATAGGGGTGGGGGGGTAAAAAATGTTGACCCCTTAGGGAGTGTTCCATTTATTAGTTACAGGGGGGGGGGTAAAAATTTCCGACCCCTCCTTAGGGGGGGGCGCCTAAAAAATTCTGACCTTTTTTAACAAAAAAGCCCGCACGTTACTATAGTTCAAAGAGGGGGGTAATTAATAAACTAACCTGGAGAAAACCCTCCCCCCCGGTCGTTAAAAAATGATCACTCCCGAAGTTGATACTATTCAATACTGTTCAACATGGTTGGTGTACCCTATAAGCCTCACCCTGACAACTGATTTTGTGTATGAGCCATGGCCTATACCTGTGGTACATGCAGGAATTTATACAGTTTCCCTCGGGGTTAACATTGAAGACAGCAGGGTGACAATACCCTAAATTCCCGCGTATTACCCGCATCTCGCGTATAACCCGCACTCCAAACTCAGGAGAATCCTATAACCCATTTTTTGGATATAAAAATCTCAATCTTAGTACTGTTCTATAACAATAAAAACCCTCATATAACCCGCCCCTATATAGGCATATTTGGTATCAAATGAAATCTGAGTTTGATTCACTTACAACCTGCGGGCAGTACGTGGGAATTTACGGTAGTGAAAAGAGATGAAGTTTTGTTCCTCACCTGCCCCACAAGAAGCCTAATTACCCCCGGAGTTCATACAAGACCTTTACAAGATGTTTGATATTAGTCAAATTGGTGTTCCAAGACGTAAAGGCTAAACATGAACCAGCAAAGCTATTATAGATAATATATTAGCATAAGGAATTCACAGACACCTTGAAGGAAAGTTATTCTAGTACCGGACAGGAGGAATAAGGAGCTGATAATTTCATCACTGAGACCACTGGGGGCCTACATGACGCAACCGTACGGGATCTGGTACAGGTAACAGGATCGCTATCGTTCAAACTGGTAGGAAAAAGCAGTTTAACTTCCAGGTACAAGCATCCAAGCACCCCTTAGAAATCAGAAGAATGACAGGCATGATACAGATAGAGGCTGGTCAGCTATGAAAGTTCCACTTAAAGATGCCATTTCAATATCACTAATATTGTCTTTCTTTCCATAGGTGGCTGTTAAGTCTCTCACAGCAGCATAATGTGCGCATAATGGTCTCCAGTTTCACGTGCCAAGACTGATCTGATCTGCAGTCATGGCGAGCAACAAGTATGTTTTGGACTGTTACCGTTCATCAGATGGAAAGGTCGCCAAGGTGAAGGAGTATTTGGCACAGTTCTACGACAATGACGTCCTGGAACAGGTACCAGATAAATCTCTCCAGTCAACCCTTTCACGTCACCAAAAAAAACTCAAGGGGCACAGTAGTGGTTCTAAAGAACAAATCGCTTTTCTGTCAACAAGATTTGTGCTACCAAACTCAAAGTCGATCTCTGTATCACCAAGTACTCCAACAACACCAAAGACACCTCCTACACCTAGAAGGCCCAGGTCACAGCTGATACCCACCTCATGCATGCTACCAAACTCAAAGTCGTTCTCTGTATCCCCATGTACTCCAACGACACCTAAAACATCTCATACACCAAGAAGGCCCAGGTCACAGCTGATACCCACCTCATGCATGCGAACGGACTGTCTTGGATATCAGCGAACCATATTCGACCTAACAGAAGAGATCAGAGGCCTGAAACAGGACATACAAGATAAAGAGGACCAGGTCTTATGTGTGAGACGAGAAAACTCTGTTCTGAAAGAAAAGGCTAAACGATTCGAACCAAAGGTAATCAACCAAAAACTGAAAAGGAGACAAGATCGTATAAAGGAACTACTCCAGCTGAATAAGCAGGCCGGTATAAAGAAGCCCAGAAAGTCAAGCCCAGAAGACCCAGATGGGACAAAAAACCTCCAGGAACAAGTACAGCTACTGAGGAAACAAAAGAGAATGCTTCAGACATATCACAAAAGCAAGAAATCTCCCAAAGCCAAGAAAACCGCCAAACTATCAATCACCAAAGAAAAGCAACTCAGAGAAAGACTCCTGTACCAAGAAGGCGTCTCAGCAGAGTTGGAGGTCAAATTGGAAAGTCTTTCCCAAGAACAGATAGACACCAAATGTGACAAGATGTATGCTGGAGTCATCCGAGAATGTGCATATTTTTGTGTTAGGAGGCAGGTTCCAACACAGTATGTTGGGGAGATCTTGCGCTTCATTGTGAAGAAGGTTACCAAGAAAGTCCTGAAAGATGTACCATCTGCATCAACAGCGAGAAGAATGGCCAGGGAGATGTCGGTCATTAGTGATTTGCAGGTCGCATCAATACTGCGAAATTCACCCAACAGTGGCATTGGATGGGATGGAACATCGATCGATGGTGCCCATATCAATGAGATACATGTCTGCACGGGAGAAGAAACACTGCTGTTGGGAGTCGGCACCTTAGCGGGTGGCAAGACAGCAGACTATTCACAGCACATAATGGAGACTCTAAATGACATCATTGAAACATATGCAGTCTACTACACTACTGACGTGGCAGAAGAACAGCGGCAGAGCTACAAGAACATCACAGCATCAATCTCTGACCGTTGTGCTGTGAACCACTGCGTCAACAGTGAACTGGAGAACAAATTGGGCCACACGGTGGTTGAGTTGAAGTGCAATGTGCATCTGTTGGACGGCATTGCTCACAAAATCAAATCAAAACTCAGAGCAGTTGACACTGAACACACCATCAAAGGGCAGTTGTATGGAAGGGACTGTGTGGCAGTGAATGTCATCGCGGGCATCTCAAAGCTGCACCACAAGCAGGGAACCGGTGATCCGACTAGCTTCAAAACCTTCTTGAAAGCCAACAACATACCGCGCAAGCTGCTCGTACGCTATGTAGGAAACAGATTGCATGTCGTATTTCACCTGGCAGCTAGCATCTACCATCTGCACGAACCCCTTCTCAAGTATCTGCAGGACCAGTGCTCTGGCAGTGCAAAACTTAGGACATCTGCTATTCATGACTTGGAGGATGAGCAGATTCTGTTGGAGCTGCAAGTCCTCGGACTACTGGGGAAGCTCCTCACTGGGCCATGGATGAGAGAGTTCTACGCAAACAAAGAGAACCGTCACCCTCTCTCTATGACCCCCATGATGAGGTGCTCCATTGCAGTCCTCCAGACGTATGTGGAAGACCCTCTGAAGATGTTCACAACAACGGTGGATGTGTTCAAGCATCCGCTACCAGAAGACAGCATAAGAGAGCACCTTCAGGAACCACCAGTCAACCAGGATCTCTTGCCCTTCTTCAGGTATGTACTACTTATGTAATTAGAAGACTGTTGTGGCCATCAAACTCAACAATGACATTTTTGTAAATTAACTTAATGCAAATGAGGATTTACATATGAATAGGTTTGACTTTTCCTCTATCAAACTGCTGGTGCTTTAAGGTTCATGATAATGTGCCTTTGTAATGATCTTATGGGTTAATCCACCCTCTCTTAAATGATTATTTTACTTATATTTTACCCCCATTTCTTTCACAGAATGGCTGCTTCTGCTGTACTTCACGGGGCCATTGAAGTTTTGGATCGCCAGCTGAAACCCTATCTAAGCGGACCCCTATCAAACCCAACGTCAGAAATGATGGAGAAAACTAAGAACACCCCAATAAACAATATGAAGTCTGAGCAGCACTTGGGGCTCATTGACCATCATAAACGACGGGCCCGAAATGTCAAGACTGAGTTCATCAATGGCAAAGTAAAGTATGCCATCAATCAGACCGGATCCTGGCTAGACGAGCGCAGCGACTCTGATCAAATCATTAAGTTTGCTGTTCGGCATGCATCTACGAGAAATGCCATAGTCACCGCCAGAGAAAAGGCAACGGAGGCAGAGATACTCCAGCGAATGAATGACGCTGGGCAGAAGAGGGACATGACCAAAAGGCGTCAGCTTGAGCGAGCTGTACTGAAGCTGACACTGTCGGACAGCAGCATTCAGAACTTCTCAACCCTCCACCCAGAGTTTGACAAGGAGAAGATCCGTATTGTGGCTAGCTGGGTTCAAAACCCGAAACAGCTCCAAGGGAAGCTATTCGAACAGGCATGGAAGCTGAACAATATACAGCAGTCCAACATTATAGCACTCCAATGCACTATATGGATATATATCTAAAACTGGACATCGACATCCATGTAACAGAATCCTTCTAACAGAAAGCTATATTTAGTAGAAGTAGAAATCCATTAATATCTATATGAAGGAGAACACCATGTTCATGCCTATGAATATGTCTGTGTGTATCTTCATTTCAAAATTCAAGATTGCAACCATTCATTGAATGCCACCATGCTTTCAATGTAATCTCGAATTGCAGTTGCAGTAATTTGATACTAATAAAAAAAAATCTATTCTATTTTTCTTTCATGAACATTTGGCACCCCATAGGTTTAGGATGGCCACCATTCATTGAATGCCACAATGCTTTAAATGCAATCTTGAAATGTAGTTGCATTAATTTTATACTGTTAAAAAAATCCAATTTAGTTGTTTCTTTCATGAAGAGTTGGCACCCCATAGGTTCAAGATGGCCACCAGTCATTGAATGCCATAATGCTTAAATGCAATCTTGAATTGCAGTTGAATTAATTTGATTTAAAAAAAAAAACACTTTCCTTTTTTTCTTTCATGAACAGTTGGCACCCCATACATTCAAGATGGTTACCAGTCATTGCATGCCACAATGCTTTAAGTGCAATCACGAATTGTAGTTGCATTAATCTGATACTAATAAAAAAATTAATTCTATTATTTTTTTAAAAGTCATGAACAGTTCGCACCCCATATATCTAAGATGACTACCATTCATTGAATGCCCCGATGCTTGAAATGCAATCGCGAATTGTAGTTGCATCAATTTAATGCTAATAAAAAAAAATTCTCATCGATTTTTCTTTTATGAATAGTTGGCACCCCATAAGGTGGCTACCATTCATATTAATGCAAAAACAATGCGTTAAGTGCTATCATGAATTGTAGTTACAATTAATCTGATACTAAAAAAAAAGAAATTCTATTTGATTTTTCTTTCATGAACAGTTGGCACCCCATAAATTGATAATGCACCCAGCACCCAGGTCAACAGCTATATACGGACAAGTGTACCTCCCCTGCCTGTTCTCCTTCAATGCAGAGTGAAGAGGGTGGGAGGGGGTGACCATCAACAGTGCATAAACACTTTGATTGGATGACAATGCAGTTTTTATATTACAACCCTAAATTTGTGCAACGAAAATCATCAAGAAATACTAAGTATTTTTTCCAAAGAATAGCTTTTCTAGAATGGCTCGATACTCAGAAATCCTACTGAGAATAAAAAAAAGTCAAATTCTGATTCTAAACACCTGAAAAGTGAGAAATGCTGGCGTTCACGGTTTATGTAGGAAATGTACTAAAAACAGCAAAAAAATGCATTAAAACCCTAATTTTCTCAAAAACTGTTCAGTAGGATTTTTTCTAACTGAGGTTCCAGTGTTTTTTACCCTCATATTACACATTGGCATAGAGAATATATTGGCACCTAGTCAGGATTTTGCCCTAGAAGCAATCTGTGAGGCAAAAAACTGCCAAAATGAGCCACTGGTCTGAAGTATAAAACTGGGCATCGATCACTATAGAGCTACAAAGAGAGAGAATCGATGTCCAGTAATAAGAACAATATTCAAGGCAAGAGTCGACAAAGCCGACGTACGCAAAAAGCTACTCATCGTTGAGTACTGGCTTGAGTCTGAGGGAGAGACAGAGGATGACTCAATTGCCTATGATATCCCTCTGAAGGAACTTGCGGCTGACCTTCTCATTGGTGACTTGGTCCTAGCCTAACAAACTGAGAACATCTTGCATAGACATAGTTGTGATATTTCCATAAGCAGACTTATTATGTGTTTCTGAAGGTCAGTGACATAATAGTGACCTTGCTGTTTCATAGCAATGAACTTGAGTTATAATTGCAAGTAAAGAAACTTGTGTAGTTAAGTTATATTTCATCCTAAGTAAAGGTTACATTATTCATGTAATGAGTGCCCAACATATGTATATCTAGTCTTTTAATATGCAGGGAGGAGAAACTTGATGTTTGATTTTGTGCTGGTCACGTACACATAAGTTAGTGTAGAGGTAATAATGCTATTCCCATAACCTGAAGCTACGCAGGTGCAACTATGATTTGTTATGATATGTATTTGAATGAAATTATTTGTTCATTTGATTTTATTGATACACTTAAAAGTGGTGTAACTGGTTTATCAATTCTGATTATTTTTTCGAAGACCAACATGGAAATGTCGGCGCCGAACTGGCTAGCTGAAAAGATTCTGCCAAATAGCATGGAGTGTAATAAAAAAGATATATATCAAACTGATGCTTTTTTGTTGTACAGTGTATTGACATTAGACCTCAACCCTAATTATGGTTAAATTCAGGGATCATTTGGCGAGCGTCTAAAGCCTTTCTACAGGAAATGTGCAAGTCTACAATCAGCAATACTCTTGGGCACCCCTGGGAAGTGACCTTTGACCTTAACCTAAAATGACCTTATTTCTAGCAAAGTATGAGGTGATTTGATTTGCTGGTAGTTTTTATTTGAAAAAAGAGGGTAAATAATTGACAAAATGAGAAAAAAAATGAGAAAAAAATTGTGTTCCTGTTTCAATAGTGTATTGACCTTTGACCTTCTGACCATAATATGACCTTGACCATAATTTAGGTCAAGGGTGTTTTTATCTTAGTCTTTATATAGAAAATATTGATTGATAATAACCAAGTGTAGATCTACGATTATGCGTTATTTGAGACGTCGCCGGGGAAAAACCCGCGACCTTGACCTCAAATGAACCTGACCTTACCAAGGTCAATGGTCAATTGATATTGAAGGGCACTTGATACTTATTGGTACAACATGCATTTAAAAGAGATTGATAAAGAATTGACAAAAGAAGAACAGAAATAGTGTGAATCTATAATAAAGTGTTATTGAGAATGTGACCTTCGACCTTGATCTCAAATGTCCTTGACCTTTAACAAGGTCAACGGTCAATTGATTTTTTAGGGCACTTGATACTAACTGTTACAGTTTTTATTTGAAAGAGATCGGTAAAGAATTGACAAAATGAGAGCAGAAATAGTGTTGTTGGGTGTATTTCTCTGAGTCACCTGTCCATGGTCACAACTTTCTATATGCTTCAGTATCGTAAAGGTGGCAGAAATCTCAGGACATTCAATTGCGATTTTCTCAGGAACTAAGGGAGTGATCATTTTTTATCAACAGGGGGGGGGGGTTGGTTTGGGGGGGGGGCAAAAAAATTTGGACCCCTTGACCGGGGGGGGTGTAAAAAATTTGGACCCCTCTTGGGGGGGGGGTCAAAAAAATTTAACCTGTTTTGGGCCAAAAAGCCCGCGCGTTACTATGCTTCAAAGGGCCTGCGCGCGCGCCGATTTCCGACCCGTAGGGGGGGGGGTAAAAAATTTTGACCCGTTGACCGGGGGGGGGTGAAAAAAATTTCGCGCGCTCCGCGCGGAAAACCACCCCCCCCCCCTGTTGTTAAAAAATGATCACTCCCTAATAGAGATATTGACTTGAAATTTGAACTGAGTGTCTATCTCAATAAGCTCTACCAATTTATATCATCAATTTAAACATAAACTGCTTTTGAAAATTATGTGGTTGTATCTACTATAGTATAGGGGCCTATACCAATACACCACCGCGCGAAATCTCACCACCCCCCCCCCCCCCTGTTGTTAAAAATGAGCACTCCCTTGGTTGGGCCCTTGGTAAGAAAATCGGTCTGCTGGCACAGCTCATTACCGTCTCTTTGTATCTTTAATAGTGTTAATAACCAACACTTGAAAACACTTGCCGTTTTAGGGAGTGATCATTTATTATCAACAGGGGGGGGGTGGTGGGTTTGGGGGGGGGGGCAAAAAAATTTGGACCCCTTGACCGGGGGGGGGCAAAAAAATTTGGACCCCTCTTGGGGGGGGGGCAAAAAAATTTGACCAGTTTTGAGCCAAAAAGCCCGCGCGTTACTATGCTTCAAAGGGCCCGCGCGCGAGCCGATTTTCGACCCTAAGGGGGGGGGGGGGTAAAAAATTTTGACCCCTTGACCGGGGGGGGTGTAAAAAATTTCGCACGCTCCGCGCGGAAACCCACCACCCCCCCCCCTGTTGTTAAAAAATGATCACTCCCTTAATTCGCCGAACTCACACACCGACTGAGCGATAATACCGATTTTGGGAGTGTTTTCATCTCGTCTCGCGAGATATGCAGGTGCGCGCCGCGTGAAGTCGGCAACGACGGAGACAGTAGGTGAGTTCGGTATCAGGTTTTTATTGACCGGATCTACCAGCCTGCCTACTCCCCCAGACCACCCCTCACAAGGAACAGGCTTCAGTAAAACTTAGCTGGGTCTTTGTGAGGGGTGAGCTCAGGTAGTAGGCAGGCTGGTAGATCCGGTCAATAAAAACCTGGTACCGAACTCACCTAGTCTGCGGCAGAGTAGTCTCTGCGCGCCTCAAGTCTCCATCGTAGCCTTTACTCTCCAGCAGAGGTTTGGTGCTGACTAACTATGGGGGGCGGCCATACCTTACAGAGATATAATTCAGTCCCACGGGTGGAGACATCTAGCGTCAATGTCTCGCGATAGATTGCGACGGAGACACAGAAATTCGCCGAGAAATTCACCGCAATATCAAGGCTGACAGGGAAAGTTTACAACGTGAGTAGGTACTGATTTATTTAGACTTATAATAGAGGTACATTGTGACGGTATGTGTTGTTTCTCATCATAGCGTTTTGATTTCAGCTACAAATATCAGCGTATGTTCCCAGTTATCGCTCACCAGTGACAGTACTGACACTTGTCACTCACTGTCAGACTCCAGGTCAGACTGCATCTAGATAGGCTGTAAAGTGAAGCGCCAGGCAGATGGGTATAGACCCCTAAAATCGACATGGCAATATGGGCATTTCTTAAAATCGACATGGCGACATGCGCCGCCGCCCGCGTAATTTACGCGTCACCCCGCATTTCACGCGTCGCCCCTGGCCCTGGGCGTCGCCGCGCCTACGCGTCCGCCCACTGCTGCCCATCTGCGCTCTACTGTGTCTGCAGTCCCCAGGACTTTGTTTGTTGTCCCTAGGACTATAATTGTAGTCCTCAGGACTATAATTGTAGTCCCCAGGACTACGATTGTAGTCCCCAGGACTAAAACTTGCAACAGGCCCGATATCACATCATATTTATAAGGCCTTGCATATATGCCTCTGCTGCATAGTCCTGGGGACTAAATGTGTAGTCCCCAGGACTATGTTTGTAGTCCTGAGGACTACAAGTATTAAATATGTAGTCCCCAGGACTATGCCTATAGTCCCCAGGACTACCATTTTATTCGTCCTGGGGACCACATATGTAGTTTGGACAAAGCTGCACATGCAAAGAACTGAACATGGCAGCTGTCACATGGTGATATTCTAGGCATGTACGGCACTAGAATCTAGTATATTAGATTGTAGTACATGTTTATTCAAACAATTTACACATTTCTCAATACATTTTGGTAGTTCTCATTAAAAGAGCACCTGTATTTATCAACATAGATCTAGATAATTATAAAATACCCTTAATCATATCACTGTATACATACGAGTTTGATAGTGCCTGTGTAAAAGACAAATGCTCTGTGTAAGATCTCATTACACAGTCCACATCGATTGGCCTGTACATTAAAGTTTTTGGCAACTCTGGAAGTGTGTGGGTTTGAACCACTGACATATTGCATGTGACACAGACGTCCTGCCACGAGGACACCGCTGCAGGGTGGGGTTTGAACCACCGAGCTACTGCATGTGAGGCAGACGTCCTACCACTAGGACAGCGGTGGCACTATTGGATCACCACGAGCACCCCTTTTAGAGCCCTTACTGTAAATTCACGTATATAGACCGCGGCTAGTAGTCAGATGGCCAGTCCGGCTTAGGCCCAAAAATAAAGTGTTCCGGTATCCTGACCGACCCTCTATCTTTGGGGGCCGACCCTAATTATTATTACCGTAAAACCTTGGTTATGAGCCAAATTTTATTTGGCGTTTTTATTTGCTACCAGCAGCTTTGCTGCAGGCGATACTAAGTCTGAACACATGGTGTCTTGGGGTGTCCCGTGAGAAGAAAGTTGCAGTAACAACATGGCGCTGGGCGGGAACGTAACTACCAACCGGGACCCAACAAAATCGCCTCGGGTGAACTGCATCATGGGCTGTATCAAAATTAATGCGGTCCTAAGGCCACACCAAATAAAAAAGTCGGTCGACAGATTTTCATTTTTGAAATATGGTGCGAGCGAGCGGGGAAAATAAGATCTTAACCTTATATCAAGTGAGTTGAGCAACATTAAAACATTTTCTGAGGGAATTCTTTTGTTAACTCCCAAATCTGGCTATCGATCAGAAAAGGTGCCACCGAAAAAAAAACGGTTCAAACTTCTCAGAAAATAGTGCGGGCGCATCCGTAGACACTTTTTTTTTCAAAAAAAAAAGACATTTGCATTTTTGAAAATATGTGATGGAAAACCTCCGCGGAGGTGTAGTATTTGCAGTAAAACCTCCGAGGCGTAGCTTATACTCCATCCTGCATGAATTACCTAATAGTAAGCGGTCTTTTTGATGATGAATTCGAGATTCTTTTGTAAAATCTGTGCTGAGTTTCGTTTGGGATTCGAACCTGCTACAGCAAGATTCAGTACATTAAATAGAATGATAAGACCTGCACCATATCTTGTGGTATAGCCAGCTCCGTGGCCTAATGACTAGGACACATGACAATCAAACAGAAGGTTATTAGTTCGATTCACTGAGAGTTAATATATTATATTTTGGAAATATCTCCTGTATAAAGGTTTTCTAGCTCATAAATTACATCCTTTGTACGTGTACCAATAGTTAATACTTATGATCTTAGTAGGAAATTGATGGTTTATTGAGGAATTACATTCGTTTGTCAGGCTAAGGTGTGATTCTATCTTGCTACATGTACACTCATGATGCACCATATATCCTCTGTATATAGGGGTTGGATGATGATATAGTTTTAAAACCAACACAGCCGAAGGCCGGCCAGCAGGTCCACAGGGCCCATACGGACCGAACCCGGGTGGGGTTGGACAGATTCGGGCAAATTTTTACCTCCAGTATGTGATCTATGCCATGTAACACAAGGCGTTCTCCATAGCCTAATGGTTAGAGTGATGGCCTTCAAACGGCATGGTTTATCTATGCCTGGGTTTGAATCCCACTCAGAGCAGGGTTTTAATTAGAAAAGAGTCCACAAAACCTCCTCAGGAGATTATGTGGCAAAACCTCAGGACAGCCCTCACAAAATCTCCGGACAGCACCCACAAAACCTCCGGACAGGAGTCCCAAAATCTCCGCTTGTCATAGGAGAGGTGAAATATGGAAATAAACCTACAGTGAGAACAATAGTGTTGTCACCTGAGCGGAGTATAAGGTGCGGGAAATCTGTTGACCAACTTTTTTTTTTGTCTGGCCTAATAAGCCGAATTTAACTCTCAAGCTCGCAGTTGGCTTATATGCAAGGTTTTACGGTAGACTTTTTTTTATTTTAATGAAGATTTATGACATTTTTGGCGTTTTTACCACTATAAAAAATTTGTAAAAAATTTGACCTACCATGTTTTTTTTTGTCATGATTAGCACCGGAACACAACTTTTATTTTTTAGCCTTATTGGTCAAGACAACATTGGGGGAGGGGGGGCGGCTTATATACGATTTTTTGCTTTTATAGTATAGTACCGTACTAAAGAAGCCATATTGAGATCGCCAGTGCGGCTTATAGGATCGGTCAAAAGTCAGTGTGCGGCTTATACACAAGCATTTACGGTAGCTGGTAGCTGTGGTTTGTTGATTGTCCCAGTTACGGGCCACATCCAGGGCCTGTTCTATAAATAGACTGGGCGGTGGTCGGGAAGTAGATCAACCATATCTCTGTATATTACACAAAGGGTGGCAATGCAGATCCTCAGCACTAGGGAGTATTCATTTATTAATTACAGGGGGGGTGCTGAGATTTAGCACGGAGGCTTGGAGCGCATGGAACGTTTTGCGGTCTCCCTTGCTGAAGACGCCAAAAGATTTTCGCCACCCCCCCTATGAACTATAGTATTGCACTGACTTTTTTGCTAAAAAGGGGCTTAATCTTTTACGCCCCCCCCCCTTAGGAGGGGTCAGACATTTTTTACCCCCCACCACCCTGTAATATAGTTGGCATTTGCATTAATTTTTTCTTTGGGGGGGGGGGGGTTACAATCTAAAATCAGCCCTAAAAGGGGAGTGTGCGCTTATTAGGGGGTGTGCGTTAATACCGTAAAACCTCGCGTATAAGCCTAACTCGCGTATAAGCCGCACCCCGACTTTGGGCCAGTCCTATAAGCCGCACCAGCGATCTGATTCTGGTGACTTTTATACTGTACTATAGGAGCAAAAACTCGCGAATAAGCTGCACCCTCACTTTATGCCAATCCTATAAGCCGCACTGGCGATCTGATTCGCTTATATGCGATGTTTTTACAGTACGTCAAATACGGTATATATAGAGCCCCAAGTGGCTCTATATATACCGTATTGACATTTTTGTCATGGAAATGTCATGAAAAAGTCATGGAATTTCAATCTGGAATATTTGTATGGTAGTAGGTTCTGACCAAAACGTTAGAAAAAAGAAATGGCTAACCTGAAACTGACTCGTTTAATATTGCATTAGGTTCAGGTCCCTGTGGGTGTGTATGTAGGGTGGGGTAGGAGACATGCCTGTAGGTGTAGGAATAGGCGTGTTTGTTAGGCAGTCATCATTTCTTAATAACGAGGGGGCGGTCAGTGCATTTTCATGCAAGCGGAACAAGAAAAGATTGGCTCCCCACCGCGAGACCGGTCGAAAAAATGTTTTTTGGCCCCCCCCCCCGCTCCCAGGCGGGTTGAAATCGAGTGCAGCCGACTACTTTAAGCTATAGTAATGTGCATACTGAAAAGTTCGCTGGTACCCACGGGCGCCGGGGGCAAACCAGCAAGTCCTGGCTAAGTAGTACTAGCTCTCTAAGAGCTAACACGTGACCTATGACGTCATCCTTCACTCTCCATCATTGGCATAGTATCAAACATGTGAAGGAGACTGTAGGTCGCCCATGCGTCTCCTACACATGTTTGATACTACGCCAATGATGGAGGATGTGACCTTTTGCTGAGAGCCTGCATCCTATGATGATGGACGGAACCAGCGAAGCTGAAAAAGGGATGAAAATTAAAAAAAAAACTTGTCCTCCCTTTTTGGTCCCCCTCCCAGGTGGGTTGAAATCGAATGCGGCCGACCCCTTTAAGCTATAGGAATGTGCAGGCTGAAAAGGGAGCAAAAAAATATATACCGTAAAACCCCGCCTTTAAGACGGATTTATTTTGGGATTTATTTTTCCTACAAGACGGATTTTTTGCCTAAAGTAGGGGGTTGTCTTAAAGGCGGGGTTTTGACAATCTTGATTTGGAAAAAAGGGCAGAAAAAAAAGAAACGACATATCAACAAAATGGTACAATTTGTGAACTTTTCCTTTATTAGTTTTTGAAGGTAACTTGTATTGTACTGCAGGCTATACTAATTCACGGAAAAAACAATCAAAAACTTGTAATTTGGGTGATTTAGATGGGGTCTGGGGGTTGGCAGGACCCCCAAAGTCGGGGGTAGTCTTAAAGGCGGGGTTTTCTAAATTGTCATACTTTTTTTACACAAGACGAAATTTTTTCTAAAGTTGGGGGGTCGTCTTAAAGGCGGGGTCGTCTTAAAGGCGGGGTTTTACGGTATATACCCCCCCCCCCTCCATTGTTGAAAATGATGCCTCCCTCAGTGCAGTAGCCTGAGGTGTGTGGGCACACAGGGAAGTGCGGGATTAGTTGTCGGCTGCCACTAACCCTTTAAGGACGGATGTCGCTAGAAGATGACATTTGTCATTATGATGCACCAATGCAGCCCCGGCAAGTAACTCGCCGGTGCTGCATTGGTGCATCATGCCGACCCTTCAGGAGTTTCTCAACCCCTGCATGATGCTTGAGTTACTCACCAGGGCTGCATTCATGCATCATGACGACCAAGGTGATGCATTAATGCCTCATGCCTTCCTTAAGGGGTTATTAAACAACCTATGTGAACCAGAGCGTGTAACCCGGTCTCCGACTCCCGGCCCTATACTAATGCATGGTCTGGGAGCAGGCCTGCATTTCACTTTCGCGCCAGTTTGGTGGTGGAAATGTGTGTGTATTGGTCAATACACATCCAACTACACACACATACTTAAGCCACAGTTTTTTGGGGGGGTTACGGATCCTTCAAAAATTTATCAACGTACGGCGGGCCCATAACCCCCCCAAAAAAAGAAGTGTGGCCATATCCAGATCAAAATGGTTATTAAAGTTGGTAGGTGCAACTGTATAATTTACACCTAGACTTGCCACAGGCAATGTCAAGATGTGTATTGGGGTGGGATGACAGCCTGCTCCCAGGCTGTCCGACTGGTAGGATAGTGGCTGGCGGAGGCTGCGTGTCCCCCGCCCGGGTGGGGGTGTCAGGATGTGTGTTAGTGTCAGTGTTAGCGGGTGTCACACAACATGTCATGTTAGATGCTGGTCAGGAAAGATGCTCTACGTGGACGCAGACCCTCACAGCCACAGGTAAATATCGTAGATTCCTGCACGTAGCGTATAACGATAAAAGGGGAGTGGACTTACAGGGACTAGCACCTGCACGCTGGCATAGCAGTAAACGGGAGATCTTGGTTCTGCTCTCAGAATGTCGCTTGTTATTGGCATATCATGCAGTGTAGGAGTATTGCATTGGCGGATCCAGGGGGGGGGGGGGGGCGACGGGCCTTGGCCCCCCCCCCCCCCAAAAAAAAAAGAAGAGAAAAAGGAAGAGAAAAGAGATTGTGGAGTATGATTCATAGGGCCTGACTTGGGGCCTCTGATCTTGATGGGGGGGGGGGGGAGGGGGCTGTGTTTTAGCCACTATGGTACAGTACTAAAAGTTACCATATTCAGATGGCCAGTGCGGCTCATCGGATCGGCCTAAAGTCGGGGTGCGGTAGGGATGTCATTGACATACGCTATATTGACATATCGCTATTATGTCAAAATGTCAATATATTATATTGACAATTTTGAAATGTCGATATAATTATGTCAATATTTTTTTCATGGGAAATTCTTCTCTCCCAGTGGAGAAAGCAAGGTATGACCTTGAATCATGGTACCTGAATGGGCTTGCATCCAGTGTACCCTCAGGAAGGTTTAGTAAGGGAGGGGGGGGGGGTAATAGACATAGTGTCCTAAGTCTAACAGTTCAGCTTACAGTTGGGTACTTTCAACTGGCCTTGGGTCAGATTCCTATCTCGCAGTATTTAAGGCTGGGAGTTTTGTGTTTCATTTCAATGATTATTACCGTAAATATCCGCGTACTACCCGCATCTCGCGTATAACCCGCACCCCCAACAGAGGAGAATCCTATCACCCGTTTTTGGATCTGAAAATTTCAATTTTAGAACTGTTCTATAGTGATGAAAACCCTCGTATAACCCGCACCCTATATAGGCATGTCTGGTATCAAATGAAAGCTGAGTTTGGTTCGCGTACATCCCGCGGGTAGTACGTGGGAATTTACGGTATGTGAACATTTTCAGTGAAATAATGGGAGTGGTGTTCAGCTACCATTAACCTTTGTTTTCGTTATTTCCGCAGCTTATTGAGGTAATAAACAGTGTTCCAGTGGGAAGGGAAGACCTTCATCTACCAATAATAAGGGACCAATATCAGTGAAGGGGGAGCCCCATGTTGTCTCTAATTGTTAACCCTTTAAAGGCCACATCAAGGGGTTTTTAAATGGCAATTTTACTATTGTAAACAGGTAGCTAGGTATATTAACTGACTTCTTATTTAAAAATGAACTCCTGGAGAGCTATATTTATTTATTTTTCACTTGGTTTAGTAAGGGGTCGATCCATGAGACCTCAGATCCGAAATTTCAGCAGATGTGCTGCCCCCAGAGAGAAGCACATGCACTACAGTGCCAATACCCACTGTGACTGCATATTGGGTGACAACCAACCCAGTGGGGAGGCCACTCCCTATATTTTCTATAGAGAATACATGTATGTGCGAACATCACTTCTAATTTGGTACCATTATTTCAAGAGGTAAATAAACACTCTATCATTTATTTCATGAGAAACACCCTTACCTATCGGGCTCCAGAATGTCCCATTTCCCATTAAATCGTGGTCACACATGCTAGCCAAAGCTGAGGGAGTGCCCCCCCTCTCCCTCCTGCAGTGGTCAGCCTGCGGCAATAACCCGGGGGGGGGGGGGCACTGACTATATGTGGGTCAGTGGCAACTGCCGCGGTACCGCCCCACATCCTCTTACTGGGGGGAGCTGAGGGGGTCACTGACCGCCCCTCCTTTTCCATACTTAAGAAAATTGTAGTAGTGACCGCCCCCCTAAACAGGCCAAATTGAATCTTAGCCTCCTGCTTTCATCCTATTTGAGCATCAGGTGCTAGGCATAACAATGGCAAACTTACCAATTAGCACATTATAAGCCATCAGAAGCATGTTTGTGCCCCAATATTGCTGTATATACACAAGAAACCGCCCCCCCCCCCCTTTTCATCCCCCCTGTAAACCCACCGCCACCGCTCCTGGGAGAGGTGCAGCAGTGGTTATCCAAAACATACTTGAGTGCCCCCCCCCCCCCGGGGGCAATGACTTTCCTCCCACTGGGGGTGGATCAGAGCGACCCACTGTATACTGTATAAGAGTTAGGGGTAGTGGGGGCGGGGGGAGGGGGTAGTGAAGAGGTAATCATATAGTAGGAGTGACCCCCTCCCCCTCAGCAGTGACCAGCCAGCCTGTGGTCAGTAAAAGTGACTATTAGGGAAGGTTACATACAGTTATTGTTTCTATTTATATGGGAGGTGCGGAGGGCAAGCAACCCAGTGGACTGTGACCCCTAGGTATATGCACCATGAATCAGTCAGTTATAATGTATACTAATAGTAAGATATGTCTTATATGGGGTAAATATAATCAAATACATGTAATATAATTGTGTATGGTGTAAGCTGGGAATTTATCACAACCCAGGATAACTAAAAATTAAGTTAAGAGTAATGCCCCTGGTGTGTGGCTATCATGGTGAGGTTACCTGAGCACGTGTAGGCTATGTTTGCTCACACTGTGATGTAGCTGACCTGTATATGCCAGTGTCACTAGGGACTCCAGAAAAAAATGAGAATTATTAAAAAGTCAATTGTTTTTCTTCTATTATGTAGAACATAAGAAACATAATGTAAATCCTTTGGAATTATTTTTCTATCCATCATAGAACCTGGGCAATCATCAGATATGTGCCAACAAAATCCACCAAATTCCCCCAGTACATCTTCTATATAATTGTTGGAGTCAATCTGAAAGGTGGTGGTGCCTATTTATCTCAGGCAGGTGAGTGGAAGGTAGTTATGTAAGGGGTTTGGAGGGCATCTGGAGTGCTGGCCAGCCTGGGCCATGATTGATAGACCCTCTTAACATGATCACCCAATATACTGCAAATCACTTCAGTGGGTGTAGGAATAGAGTAAACAAATTGCCTTAATGACCCAATCATAATAATTTTGATGTTTTTGGCCTTGGAGCAGGTGAGAGCATCCTCTGATTGCTTCCATTTCTTAGCACCATATAACAACATACTGGACAATATCACATACCAAGAGCCAACAAGAGCCATTCATAACTTCATAGGGTTTCACCTATTTCCTATATAGATAGCTGCACCAAAATACCCACCTGCTGTGTGCACTGTGCACAGGGGCGCACCTAGCGGATTCTGGGGTCCCTACTGCCAGTGTAACCTTCCCTATAGAGGGTGGTGCACAATGAGTACCGTATTTCCCCGTGTATAAGCCCAGGCTTATACAAGTACTAACTGGAAAACTGGCCAGGCTTATACACGGGGCAGGCTTATACACGGGGCAGGCTTATATTCCTATACCTGAAGAAACACTCTGGTACTTTCCTATGATTTCTAGAATCACCTACTAATGTGACACATTTATTTCAATATTTCTGATAATTTGCTTACCAATTTATGATATATAATTTTTTTTTAAATGGTTGTAGACATTGATGAAGTAAATAGGCTTACATAGCCGAAAAAAAAGTGTAGTGGAGTTATGGCCTGAAATATGATTTTTTATTAAATACATTTTGCAACCCCTGGGCTCATACTCCGGGCCCGGCTTATACAACAGTATGTCCGGTTTTTCCCTTGCTTATACACGGGGCAGGCTTATACAAGGGACTCGGCTTATACACGAGGAAATACGGTATACCAGGCGGGAGGGAGGGGATGGGGTAGGTCCATGCCCTCACGCAGCCCCTGGGGCAGTCAGTGAGTGATCGAGGTTGACCCCCCCCCCCCCCCACCACCACCCACACACACCTCACACATGCACTCCTTCCTTAGCAACGGCCGGGTTGATCAATATGCCCCCTTCTGGGAAGTGGAGAAAGCACACAATGACAAATTCAATCTTTGGTGAGGTTTGCTACTTTTGTTGAGAATACCACTTTAGCTACTTATTTATGCAATATTGATGTAAGAAATATCTAAAACAGTATGTTTGCAGTCCTATATTCTGGTTCCAATATTTTGATCAAAACCTCCGGATGTGGTCTTTAAAGACGACATGTCGCTAAACAATGACATTTCATGTCATGATATACCAATGCAGTCCTCGTCGGTGCTTCATTCATGCATCATGCTGACCCTTTGGTAATGTCTCAAACCTGTAAGGTTGGCATGATGTGTGAATGCAGCACTGGCGAGTTATGATCAAGGGCATGATGCAGTTATTATCAAGGCATGATGCATTAATGAGTTACACTGTCCTTAGAGGGTAAGGTCACTCAGTACTTCTACGTGTAAAGAACAGCCCCTTTGTTTCCATATGTAAAACACACATAGAAAGTCTGGTAAAACCCCTGTAGTGGTCATACAAAGTACCGTAAAACCTCCCATATGAGACCCACCCCCCCCCCCCTTTAAGAGAATATCATAAGCCAAAGTTAGTTGTGTTCAGTAAAATAGTTGTTGATCCTTTTACAGGAAAGGGTCCCCTAAGAGAATCCACCACACACCTAATTTGCGTGGAGGAGGGGGCCTTTCTTTCTTGCCGAGTAGTTGTTTATAATCATCGCTGTTTGTATTTTGATTCCTGGGACAATATAACATTGGTGTTATTATCACTAATAAGCGCACACTTCCCGTTTTTGGCCGATTTTTAGACTATAGACAACCAAAACTATCTCAATTTTTACCTACTTGTATCAAACCCGGTCAGTGGCAATGAAGCATGAATCTCGCCATACTTCATTCATGCATCATGTATGCAAAAGCCATAGCACTGTAGACCAATGGAGCAAGAAAGGGTGACTTTTTAGAAAAGTTATTGATAAAGTTTTAGAACATTTATGAAGCTTGACAAACTACTGTGGTCATACTTTATTTCGCTGTGCATATATTTTCGCTATATTCACGGACATGAAAAATACGCGGAATTATTATATGCTACAGTATGGAATAGATACCCGCGAATTAGTCTTTTTTTTGCCACCTACGCGAAAATTTACACCCGTAAATATTATACAAGTACTTTCACAGTAATGCATAAATATAACCTAAAGACCTTGCATTCTAATATATGCTTTGAAAGATAATTGTCCTGCAAATATCCTGATATGAGACATTAACAATAGCCACTACAGACAATGTTATGAAGGTTCTGCTAAAACCAATATAACCACAACTTTTATCATGAAAAAGTCACCCTTTCTTGCTGCATAGATCTATAAATAATATGTAGTCCGTGAAATGTAAGCAACTTTCTATAAACCGAACTTCCTTGTTGGTGAAACAAACAACACTTGTGAGTTTTTATGACAAGTGGGCTTTCCCCGGCTCTTCTCGGGTATCCCTGGTGTATGTATCATGGGTGACCTCGTTGGGAATGGTCATTTCTTAACAACAGGGGGAAAGGGGCATGGGAAGATTTAGGGGCTGCAACCAAACAATTTTGGATCCCTCAAAGGGGAGGGGGGAGAAATTAACTGCTTCTATGTTTAGTATGTTACTACCGTAAATTCCAGTGTATGTACATTACACAGCGATGCCTCTTTTCCTAGCATTGTAGGAATTCCTATTTATTTGTCTGGAATTTCTGTATTGATTTGAATTATGTTCCCTACACAAAATTGACCAAAATTGTAAGTTTTCCTACTTTTTATTGACAAGGGAGTGGCATCTCTGTGTATGTTACTATCATAAATTCCAGTATATGTACATTACAATATTGGGGGTGTGGGTTATATATAGGTAGGGGCTTAAAGGGCCTTGCCGGAAGTAGTATCAAGGCCCTAGCCCTGTAATGGTTGAAGGGCCATCCCATTACAGTCAACTCCCTCCTAACGGCCACCCCTCCAGTACGGCCACCCCGCCATTAAGGCCATTTTTTGAAAGTACCAACCATTTTTCTCTTTATTTTAATGTAAAAAACTCCCTCTAATGCGGCCACCCCTCTAATACGGCCACCCCTCTAATACGGCCACCTCGCCATGCGGCCACTGTTTTTGCAGTCCCAATGGACAGTTTTCTCCCTCTAATACGGCCACTTTCATGGGTGGACCTAGAACTGGTGGACTGGGATGACACTTTATGTAAAAATAAAGAAATCCCCAACCCTACCAATAACTCACCAGGGTCCGGCCTGCCCATGCCCACTAGCTGTGCGATGGTGGGGGGGGGGGGGGGGGGGGGGCATGGAGGGGGGGGGGGCATGGGCCACCGTCTTCACCGAAAGTGTTAAAGCTAACCCCCCTCCCCCCACCTGTGTATGTTACTGACATATTCCGCTCATGTCATGCTTCACTGACTGGGAGGGGGTGGGGTGTTAACACCTTCCTTATATGCCCCTGTCCCCCGGCCCTGTCCCCGTATTCTGAGCAGGGGTAGGTAGGGGGAGGGGTATTCTCAGTACATGTACCGACTTGAGGAACTCTACAGCATATTAATTGTCAAATGAATGTAAAACATATTATAATGTACTGTGTTGTACATTTTTGTGTTAACATTGCTCTCATACTTGATATGCTGATGTACATGCATCAAGCTTATTAGAATACTAGATACTACATTATGTAAAACAGATGTAACCAACAGATTTCATGAACTCCATAAACTTAGCATTGACTCCCTCCAGTGCAGCCACCTCGCTAATGCGGCCACTTTTGGTTAATCCCGACGGTGGCAGTAATAGAGGGAGTTGACTGTATTATCAAAGCCCTTAAGGGACTGAAGGGCCCCGGCTCGGAGGGCCCCGGCTCTGTGGTAGAGATGTAGAGCTGAGGCTAGTTGTCTGTGTGTGCATGTACCGTAAAACCTTGTCAGTATGCGAGTCAGATCGCCGTGCAGCTTATAGGATGGGCCGAGGGTCAGGGTGCAGCTTATACGCGAGTTTTTGCTACTATGGTATGGTACTAAAAGTCACCATAATCAGATCGCCTGTGCGGCTTATAGAATCGGTCCAGAGTAGAGGTGCGGCTTATACGCGAGTTAGGCTTATACGGGAGGTTTTACGGTAGTAGGGTAGAGGCAGGACGTGGTTAGGACTGGGGTCACACCCTGACCTCCTCCCCTCCCCCCAGCTGCACGGACACCCGAACTACTGAATGGTTAGACTTGGACCCCACATACTCATATACGTATACATGTGTACATATAGTAAAACCTCGCCTGTAAGACAAATTTCATTTACTGTATATTTTTTTCATATAAGCCAAAATGTTCCTCAGATAGAAGTTGGGCTTCTGAGTCAGACTTTGGGTAATGAGGGTTTTTGAGAGTATAGTACAGTACTAAAATCACCATTTTCAGACCTCTGATGCGGGTTATAGGGCTCTCAGATCGGCGGTGCAGCTTATAGGATTGGCTGCGGCTGCGGCTTATACTGGAGTTATTGCCACTATGGTACAGTACTAAAGTCACCATAATCAGACCCCTGATGCGGCTAATAGGATTGGCCCAAAGTCAGGGTGCAGCTTATACACGAATTAGGCTTATACGCCAGTGTTCTTTATTTCTTTATCCACACAGGCCAGTGTGGCCTGTGTCCTGGGATCTTACACAGGCCATTCCCCTTCTACACAGGCCACATCGACTCCTCGACACCGCATTTCATACTATTGTAATAGTTACACTACTAACTGAATATAATTTGTACTACTTCTTTAATGATAACAAAATCTACTTAAATATGCTTAAATTCGCTGAAAGATATGTATACAAGTTGTAGGGACCTAGCTCAGCTTCTAATTGGAATATTTGAAAAATTCTTTCACTTTTGGAAAGCTAAGATCATGGCCGGCCATCATGATCGGTGTCCAAGACCCTGACATCGGCCATTAGGATTTTGCATCGGCATGTGCCGATGTCATTTTGGCAACACTGTACGCTAGGTTTTACGGTAATATTTGTCTTTGTATGGTTGTAGGTTGACGAGCCGATCTACGTTGAGCCAACGACCGTTCACCGGTCTGCAGACCGCCCCGTCACCATGCCGCCCTCATCAGGAGAACTATGGGGCTGCCACCTCATGCCCTCCAAGATGGAGGTGGACTGTCTCCTGCCGACTGGCGTCATCGTCTTACTACAGGTTAGGCCCCAAAAAAAATCAGTCTTTTGGGAAAAAAAAGTGTCTGCGGATAGCGCCCGCACCATTTCCTGGAAAATATTCATCAAAAAAAAAATTGTCCGCCCCATAGATTCAACCTTGAAATCCATAGACCAAAACATAATTTGGAAAAAAAAATTGCCCGCCTGCACCAATTTTTGAAAAACAAAATTCTTAAACTAACTTTTTATTTTGGTGTGGCCTAAACATGGAAAACCGCCATCTTGGAATGGCAGCCATTTTGGATAGCATGACTTTCCAAATAAAATCCCCCAAAAATCTTTCCAAACTGGAAGGATTTTGTCAATACTGTCTCCCATCGTTATAATCACCCAGGGCGCAATCAACTTCATATCAGTTTATATGAGTTGATCAAATTGCCTGAGCGAAGAAAAGGAAACAACTTTTAAGAGTTCTGTTTTGATATTATATAATAAATTATATAACAAACATAACTACAACTTCAGACATAAGGTTTCAGGTGGCTTTTATTACCTTTAAAAAGTACAAGTAGTGTGGTGTTATCACAACGTTTCGGCAAAGGGGTGGTGCCTTCTTAAGAGTTCTTTTCTTGTAATTTTCCAGTTGGTCTTTAATTTGTTTCCAAATACACGCAAGTATCAATTAGTTTCTATTACCGTAAAACCTCGGTTATAAGCCGAATTTTATTTGGCATTTTTATTTGCTATAAGCCGAATTTTAAGCCACAAACCCCCATTCGGCTTATAGGTGAGATTTTGATAATGTAGGAACATAGTGAAAACAAATTTCAAGCACTTTTGTTATAAGCCGGATTTTTACTCCCAAACTCACATTCGGCTTATAAACAAGGTTTCACGGTAGCACTAAAAGTATATGCCTCAATCAACTCGGCAGAGACGAATTTTTCTAATTCCTGTCTGTCTGTTGCTCCCTCAGTGTAACCGCGATGCGACGTTGGAGAGCATCAAGGCAGAGCTATACAAGGAGGCCCGGAAGTACCCGCTCTTCTATCTGCTGTCTGACCCCTCCTCCTACATCTTTGTCAGCATCACACAAGGTAAGCTGTTCTACCTGCTGCCTGCCCCCCCCTCCCCACACACACAGCTCTTCTACCTGCTGCCTGCCCCCCCCCCCCCCCCCACACACACACACACACAGCTCCTCCTCCTACATCTTTGTCAGCATCACACAAGGTAAGCTGTTCAATCTGCTGCCTGCCCCCCCCCCCCCCCCCACACACACAGCTCTTCTACCTGCTGCCTGCCCCCCCCCCCCCCACACACACACAGCTCTTCTACCTGCTGCCTGCCCCCCCCCCCCCCCCACACACACACACAGCTCCTCCTCCTACATCTTTGTCAGCATCACACAAGGTAAGCTGTTCAATCTGCTGCCTGCCCCCCCCCCCACACACACAGCTCTTCTACCTGCTGCCTGCCCCCCCCCCCCCCCCACACACAGCTCTTCTATCTGCTGCCTGCCCCCCCCCCCCACACACACACAGCTCTTCTATCTGCTGCCTGCCCCCCCCCCCCCACACACACACACAGCTCTTCTATCTGCTGTCTGACCCCTCCTCCTACATCTTTGTCATCACCGCGCGCATCATAAAAATCAACCTCCCTCGTCACTTTTTTCAGACCTTGAGTGGCCTTATTTGCACAGTTTTTAAATGCAAATTCAGCAAGTTCTATCATGAAATTTATCTAGTTCCACCTTATCAAAAAATGTAACACCCCGCGAAGAGCCCTATTTACAGGCCTGCGCAAGTAGAAGCCAGTGTGATTTCAGCAACACTGTCACCTTTGCTGTGTGTTGTCCCCAGATGCGGAGAGGGAGGAGTTCTTTGACGAGACGCGGCGTCTGTGTGACCTTCGGCTCTTCCAGCCCATGCTCAAGGTCGTGGAGCCGCGTGGTAACCGTGATGAAAAGATGCTCAACACCGACATAGGTGAGTGTTAGTTACCCTGTAACCGTGACAACACCGACATAGGTGAGTGTTAGTTACCCTGCGACCATGACAACACTGACATAGGTGGGTGTTAGTTACCCTGTAACCATGACAACGCTGACATAGGTGAGTGTTAGTTACCCTGTAACCATGACAACACAGACATAGGTGAGTGTTAGTTACCCTGTAACCGTGACAACACTGACTTAGGTGAGTGTTAGTTACCCTGTAGCCGTGACAACACTGACATAGGTGAGTGTTAGTTACCCTGTAACCGTGACAACACTAACATAGGTGAGTGTTAGTTACCCTGTAACCATGACAACACTGACATAGCTACGGCTTCGTGTGATATGTCCCAGCTTAAACTTGTACACATCTGTCAACGGCGTGCCCATGTATTGGCAGCGAGAAATCAGCCACCTCACTCCATGAATGCAGCTCTGGACGCCAATCATGTACCATGCCAACAAATAGGCATGCGGTAGTTTATTGTTCATTAAGAATAGTTTTGAAAATGATATTACAAAGCTTGGGAAATATTCCCTATAGGCCACACCAAAAAAAAAAGTTGGTCTACGGATTTTCATTTTGAAAAAATGGTGCGAGCGAGCGAAATTTTTTTTTTTTTTTTTCCAAAATTTTTTTTTGTCTTCGGATTTTAACCTTGAATCAAGTGGAGCGGGGGCAATTTTTTTTTTTTTTGAGGGAAACATTTTTGCAAACTCCCAAATTTGGCTAGCGATCAGAAAAAAGCCACCCAAAAAAAAAAAAAAAAAAAAAAAAAATTCAAATTTCTCAAAAAGTGGTGCGGGCGCATCCGTAGACAACTTTTTTTTCAAAAAAAAAAAAATTTGCATTTTCAAAAATATAGTGCGGGAAATCCGTAGACCAACTTTTTTTTTTGGTGTGGCCATAACTTAAAAATAACAAAAGTCAGGTATAATTGTAAATTTAATGTAATCATGTATTCTGCAAACATTTATAGATAAACTGTAAGTCATTCTCTTGATTTCTGTCATTGTGTAATATTAATAATATACTATTAATCATCTCAAATAAATCTGTTTGTTTTAAGATAATTATGACATTCAATACTGTAAACAGCTAAATTTTCGCGCACCTAGCACATAAAGGCATTTTCACGCAATCATATTTTTGCGCATCTGCAATAAGGTGATCTTTAGGCCACACCAAATTAAAAAGTTGGTCTATGGATTTCCCGCACCATATTTTCGAAAATGGAAATTTTTTTTTTTTTTGAAAAAAGTTGTGTCTATGGACTAGGCCCGCATCATTTTCTGAGAAATAGGATTTTTTTTTATTTATTTATTTTTTTGGTGGCCTTTTCTGCCATCGTTAGCCAGAAAATATCGGTTTGTAGAAATTAAAAAAAGATTTTCCCTCAGGAAAAAAAAAACAAAATTCGTCCGCCCCCCCCCCTGATTTAAGGTTGAAATCCGTAGACAAAAAAAAAATTTGGGAAAAAAAAAAAAAAAAATTCGCCCTACCGCACCAATTTTTGGAAAACAAAATCCATAGACCAACTTTTTTATTTGGTGTGGCCTTAGCTATATGTGAGTTTTTACGGTTTTTCTATCGGACAATTATTAAGGGTTTTACAGCCCAAATTATTGTCCAAATAATAGGGGGGTCTAAAATTCTTCTATCTTGGAAATTTAATATAGCCTTGTATCGTCATATCAATAGTTCTTTAGTAAAAAGTTTTCAGGATGTGATTTTTCCAGCAGGTTAGATTTATTATTTGAGTCATATTATAGAGTGCATATAGAGTGCCAGACATCATTGGAAAGCTATTTCTTTGTGCAAAATTTTCGCGCACATAGGCATGTGCTCGAAATGCGCGAAAATATGTACTGAGCGAAAATTAATACGTTTACAGTAGAGCATATTATCATGCTAACTTGTTCGTTGACAGGTCTGGCAATCGGTCGTCACGTTAACGAGTTTAACGACATGAAGGACTTAGAGGTCATGACCTTCAGACGTAACATCCTCAACGTGTGTCGTCAGGCTGTGGAGGAACGAGACAAGAACGGGCCGCACAGCCAGGCCTTGTACGCATACCCACCTGATATAGAGTCACGGGCAGACCTACCCACACACCTCAAGGAGAAAGTAGTCAATGGTAAGTGGTTGTGATTTTTGAGCCTTTGAATAAATTTGCCACAATGTACTTATTTCTTTAGTTCTTGTAGTTGTGTTGATTCATCCTGAAATATAGACTGAGAAAACAATTTTATTATGTTTTATGATTTTTATTGTCAAGAAACTCAGTAGAATTGGTGGTAATTATTAAGGTATCAACCAATATTTGAGTTGTGAACACATTATAACGATGAGACAAAGATGATTAACTTACAATGATACAATGATGAGAGCATATTACTGTACAGAAAATAGATCTGTGCCCTTTGTTGTTACAGAGAATAACGAGCTGCTGATCTGTATCTGGGCGGTGGCAGCCAACGGGGACCGGCAGAAGTACACGGTGAAGGTACACTACATGGCCACACCCGACCAGGTAAGGTACTATACACTACACTACCCTACACCCCACCCCCCCTACACCTACACTACCCTACACCCCACCCCCCCCCTACACCTACACTACCCTACACTACACCCCACCCCCTACACCTACACTACCCTACACTACACCCCACCCCCCCCTACACCCTACACTACCCTACACTACACCCCACCCCCCCCTACACCTACACTACACTACCCTACACCCCACCCCCCCTACACCTACACTACCTACACTACACCCCACCCCCTACACCTACACTACCCTACACTACACCCCACCCCCCCCTACACCTACACTACCCTACACTACACCCCACCCCCCTACACCTACACTACCCTACACTACACCCCACCCCCCTACACCTACACTACCCTACACTACACCCCCCCCTACACCTACACTACCCTACACTACACCCCCGCCTACACCTACACTACCCTACACTACACCCCCCCCTACACCTACACTACCCTACACTACACCCCCCCCCTACACCTACACTACCCACACTACAACCCACCCCCCTACACCTACACTACCCTACACTACACCCCACCCCCCCTACACCTACACTACCCTACACTACACCCCACCCCCCTACACCTACACTACCCTACACTACGCCCCACCCCCCTACACCTACACTACCCTACACTACACCCCACCCCCCCTACACCTACACTACCCTACACTACACCCCACCCCCCTACACCTACACTACCCTACACTACACCCCACCCCCCTACACCTACACTGCCCTACACTACACCCCACCCCCCTACACCTACACTACCCTA